>CAMRHE010001826.1:0-30723 GCA_947044405.1 Leptodactylus fallax | reverse complement strand
CAAGAATATAAGTACTATAATACTACCTCCTATGTACAAGAATATAACTACTATAATACTGCCTCCTATGTACAAGAATATAACTACTATAATACTACCTCCTATGTACAAGAATATAACTACTATAATATTACCTCCTATGTACAAGAATATAACTACTATAATACTGCTCCTATGTACAAGAATATAACTACTATAATACTGCTCCTATGTACAAGAATATAACTACTATAATACTGCTCCTATGTACAAGAATATAACTACTATAATACTGCTCCTATGTACAAGAATATAACTACTATACTGCCTATAGTATAAATACTATGCTACCTCTCCTATGCAGAAATAAATAGATCTATAGGTTTGGATGAATTTGGATGTTCCTTTGGATATACATCAGGGGTTGGATTATGTGTCAGTGTTAGTTTCGGCTCCTCTGTGTATTTCTGGGACATTTGGTGTCGGTATTATTTATGACATTCTTTCCTCTTTTGTCACATTTTCATACAGTCGATGATTATTTTGTTGTATATACTTTGTATACTTCACGTTCTATAGCTTTGTCTTCTTGGTTATTTTCTATATGTATCTATAGGGGTGATTATCCTGGGACATATGGATAATCTGGAGATTTGTAGATTCTGTCTATGGCAGTGACAGAGTGAAACCTCCCCCAGCACCTGGAGGGTCGGTGATGAGTGAAGTTTCCCGGCTCAGTCAATCATTGGGCCGCCGCTCCTCTTGCTCGCACATCATTAGACACCAGAGCTGCTCTGTGTGTTTCGCTGTCACCCTGGATCCAATCTGAAGCCTGAGTCACTAGGACCTAAGGAAAGCGTCAAGGGCACAGAAGATAAGTGGAAACAATCCCATAATCCCCGGCATACAGATCAGCCCCAGACCTATTACATTATCTGGAAAATTCCTCTTCCTCTCATTCATCTCAATGACCTCTGCGCCTGGATTTTCTGCTGCCCGTAGACTTGACAGGTGCGAGACATTGAATTTCGCTGAGAGAGGTGAGAACTCAGATATGAGGCTCTCAAGGATTTCGGAGGTGTCTCAGTCCAATTCATTAACACCCTTCCAGCCAAGCTCCTTATAAGCTCTGGAGAAATAAATTGATTTCTTAGGTGGTTGAGGATTTTGCTCAATTCCCACCTGTAGAGGCGCCGCTTATCCTTCTGCATTTACCAGCACCTCACACAGCTCAAAATAACTCAGAATGGCTGATAAGTTTCAGAATACCTTGAATTACTTGTCTTGCTCTAGTCACAGTCAGAGCTGCATCCGGAATTCATAGCATTGCTGCTTGGATCCCATCTGAACTTAAAGGGAATGTGGCTTTGTTTATTAGAACCAGATAGTGAAATCTCTCCCTTGTTTTCTGATTGTAGATTTTTTATTCTATTTTCTGTATATGATTATGGGGGCGGCCATCTTGTCTGAGTTTCTCCTCTGCTCTGTTAACAGCATTTAGTGATCTGCTTTACAGCACAGTCATGACCATAGACAGTAACAGTCTGGAGCCGACTCATTGAGGTCTATGGAGAGTTTTCTAGACATGCTCTGTGCACGGAGGGGGAGAAGCTAATCTGTGACATCATCTATTGTCAGTAGTGATGTAATGATGGCTCAGTGGTGTTATCTATGGAGGAATTATCTTCTATTGTAATCCTGCCTGTGATGGAAATGAGGTGACTGCTGCAAAGAAAACCCCTACAGGGGGTATATTATTAGGTTTAGTGGCCAGAGTGGAATTTATATGATATATTGCATTTTTAGAAATATAGAGATTGACATGAGAAATGTAAAAAAATCATAACAAAATCTTAAAGCTATGTTTAATTTGGTTTAAAAAGTAGATCATTTTCTCTTGAAACATCTCTTTACTTTTCACTCCAGCTATACGTTCTTCCAGAAAATTCTGCATAATGGCAGATTTGTGAATGCAGCTCAGGGTGTGATCAGAGCATAAGACACAATGAAACTCAGGATCAATATATTATAAGTGATGGAAAAGATTTGCATAATCCTCAACATTTTCTATGAATGTAAAGGTGGAATTTTCTTCCTTTGCTGGAATGCTGTGAGGCTTTGTGTTTAGTTGGGAGGTATTCACACATGGCAGAAGTGAAAATCAGTGCCATATAAGTGAATAGGACTGTTCTTGAGGCTGCAATTTACTCTTTGCAAACTCTATTGAGATCAAAGGGAACTGAATTTTAGTTTCAGAATATTCTGTAAGTAAACCTGCTGCGAGTGAACATACACTTAATGTTACTTTTCTGCCATGGGAGTTGTCACAAACATCTTGTCACAGACCCTGAATGACATATACATCCGTCTCACCCTTTACCTCTTTATGCTTTGTGTTTTGTCAGTCTTCACTGTTGTCCTAACTTTCTATTCACCGTCCAGAACAGGTCCCTTATACACTGTAGATGCGTACAGAGCCTGATGGGATGATCATTTCCTTTCTATCTTCTTTATATCTCTGTGTCCAGCTCCGTCTCCTCTTACCCTGCGTAAGGCATAGCAGGGTATTTACCTGGAGCGTTCCTTTAAGGTTTGATTTTTTTGGGATTCACTTAGTTTGTGACTGATAAAGCCACTCAGTGCGCTCCAATCCCCTCCGCTCCTGTAAATGACTCCTCTAAGCCACATGGATCTACAAGCCATAACCTTGGTCTGTGGCCCCTGGGCCCCTTCCATCTAATGACCTTTTGTACTGCACGGATGGCGGGCTCTGCAGATTTAGGAGAGTTCTGTCTATTCGCCTCCACCTCTGAGTGGGATGAAAGCCATCTATGTCTCTATCAGAAAGCAGGCTCAGAGGTAAAGCTCCTCTTATCTCCTCCATAAAAGCAGAATTAACGTTATTGCAGAGAAAATTTTTATTTGTTTGAAAATAACTCAGAAAAACAGAAAACGCTGCAACTGATCCAAAATATCAGCTCTGCAAGGAAACCCATCAGAGGCAATCACCCCAAAATTACTATAAAAAGGTCACCAATTACATGATTGTGATTATTCTCCATTTACCATCACAGGTCATGTGACAACCAATATATGTACTCAAGATAGTGCTGAGAAAAGTTGTCATTGTATGGTGGGGTCACTAGAAATACATACATTACCTATGTTCTATTGATTATGTGTTATGTCCTATATTATACTCCAGAGCTGCGCTCACTATTCTGCTGGTACAGTCACTGTGTACATACATTACATTACTTATCCTGTACTGATCCTGAGTTACATCCTGTATTATACTCCAGAGCTGCGCTCACTATTCTGCTGGTACAGTCACTGTGTACATACATTACATTACTTATCCTGTACTGATCCTGAGTTACATCCTGTATTATACTCCAGAGCTGCGCTCACTATTCTGCTGGTACAGTCACTGTGTACATACATTACATTACTTATCCTGTATTATACTCCAGAGCTGCGCTCACTATTCTGCTGGTACAGTCACTGTGTACATACATTACATTACTTATCCTGTATTATACTCCAGAGCTGCACTCACTATTCTGCTGGTACAGTCACTGTGTACATACATTACATTACTTATCCTGTATTATACTCCAGAGCTGCGCTCACTATTCTGCTGGTGCAGTCACTGTGTACATACATTACATTACTTATCCTGTACTGATCCTGAGTTACATCCTGTATTATACTCCAGAGCTGCACTCACTATTCTGCCGGTACAGTCACTGTGTACATACATTACATTACTTATCCTGTATTATACTCCAGAGCTGCGCTCACTATTCTGCTAGTACAGTCACTGTGTACATACATTACATTACTTATCCTGTACTGATCCTGAGTTACATCCTGTATTATACTCCAGAGCTGCGTTCACTGCTTTTCTAGTTGTTGTTGGAAACAGTCAGTAAGCTTTTGGACAGTCACCTCTCTAATGGGGTCAATAGAACAGAACAGTCATTCGGATCTAATCTACATATGAATCGTATCTATGATGTGATATCTATCACTTAGACGTTATTAGTTGATGTGTCTCGTTATATGTTCAGAGTTTCTATAGTATAATTTTCTGCGCTCTGTACATAGATACATATATACACTACACATATATAGAGATTGGCACGCAGAGAGTCGCAGAGTTTCACTGATCGTCCTGCTCTGAAACTCATCCCTTTAATTATCCTCAGCTGAGGTTAAAAATCGTAACGCTGCATAGAATTTCTGCCATAATCCTGCAGCAAGCGTTCAACGTGACCAACAGCGGATTATCATCCCCCCCCATAATAAACAATACTCTGCGCATTAAAGACAAATATTATTACAGAATAAATCATCCGTATGTAACATGCCCGGCCACCACTCACATCACAATCGTCTCACCACGCTGGATTAGCTAATTATTTCCTAATTACTCCGATTTAATTGGATCTAGAATTACATTCACACTCTGATTCCATGTATTCTGCTTCCTGCGAGTCAGAAGATCATTTACAGGATTATGACAGATTTATACAAATAGAGAGGAAAATAAATGAGCACATGAAGCGAGGCCGGATAATAACATTTACAGGGATAAAGTGTGTTCTGTATTATACTCCAGAGCTGCACTCACTATTCTGCTGGTGCAGTCACTGTGTACATACATTACATTACTTATCCTGTATTATACTCCAGAGCTGCACTCACTATTCTGCTGGTGCAGTCACTGTGTACATACATTACATTACTTATCCTGTATTATACTCCAGAGCTGCACTCACTATTCTGCTGGTACAGTCACTGTGTACATACATTACATTACTTATCCTGTACTGATCCTGAGTTACATCCTGTATTATACTCCAGAGCTGCGCTCACTATTCTGCTGGTGCAGTCACTGTGTACATACATTACATTACTTATCCTGTATTATACTCCAGAGCTGCACTCACTATTCTGCTGGTACAGTCACTGTGTACATACATTACATTACTTATCCTGTACTGATCCTGAGTTACATCCTGTATTATACTCCAGAGCTGCACTCACTATTCTGCTGGTGCAGTCACTGTGTACATACATTACATTACTTATCCTGTACTGATCCTGAGTTACATCCTGTATTATACTCCAGAGCTGCACTCACTATTCTGCTGGTGCAGTCACTGTGTACATACATTACATTACTTATCCTGTATTATACTCCAGAGCTGCACTCACTATTCTGCTGGTACAGTCACTGTGTACATACATTACATTACTTATCCTGTACTGATCCTGAGTTACATCCTGTATTATACTCCAGAGCTGCGCTCACTATTCTGCTGGTACAGTCACTGTGTACATACATTACATTACTTATCCTGTACTGATCCTGAGTTACATCCTGTATTATACTCCAGAGCTGCGCTCACTATTCTGCTGGTACAGTCACTGTGTACATACATTACATTACTTATCTTGTACTGATCCTGAGTTACATCCTGTATTATACTCCAGAGCTGCACTCACTATTCTGCTGGTGCAGTCACTGTGTACATACATTACATTACTTATCCTGTATTATACTCCAGAGCTGCGCTCACTATTCTGCTGGTGCAGTCACTGTGTACATACATTACATTACTTATCCTGTACTGATCCTGAGTTACATCCTGTATTATACTCCAGAGCTGCGCTCACTATTCTGCTGGTACAGTCACTGTGTACATACATTACATTACTTATCCTGTATTATACTCCAGAGCTACGCTCACTATTCTGCTGGTGCAGTCACTGTGTACATACATTACATTACTTATCCTGTACTGATCCTGAGTTACATCCTGTATTATACTCCAGAGCTGCGCTCACTATTCTGCTGGTGCAGTCACTGTGTACATACATTACATTACTTATCCTGTACTGATCCTGAGTTACATCCTGTATTATACTCCAGAGCTGCACTCACTATTCTGCTGGTACAGTCACTGTGTACATACATTACATTACTTACCCTGTACTGATCCTGAGTTACAGCCTGTATTATACTCCAGAGCTGCACTCACTATTCTGCTGGTACAGTCACTGTGTACATACATTACATTACTTATCCTGTACTGATCCTGTATTATACTCCAGAGCTGCGCTCACTATTCTACTGGTGCAGTCACTGTGTACATACATTACATTACTTATCCTGTATTATACTCCAGAGCTGCACTCACTATTCTACTGGTGCAGTCACTGTGTACATACATTACATTACTTATCCTGTACTGATCCTGAGTTACATCCTGTATTATACTCCAGAGCTGCACTCACTATTCTGCTGGTACAGTCACTGTGTACATACATTACATTACTTATCCTGTATTATACTTCAGAGCTGCGCTCACTATTCTGCTGTTGCAGTCACTGTGTACTCAGGATCAGTACAAGCTACATGAAATAAAGTTGATGCTTCTATTTATGTAATTATAGGTATTGTGTACGCAGCTCTGGATGTGACTGGAGATACAGACATGATATTGATGAGGATCAGTATAACATGTAATATATATTATACACTCTACAGATTATTTCACCATTATGTGCAGATTTCCAATATATACAGTGCTGGCCAAAAGTATTGGCACCCCTGCAATTCTGTCAGATAATACTCAATTTCTTCCAGAAAATGATTGCAATCACAAATGCTTTGGTAATAATATCTTCATTTAATTTGTCTTCAATAGAAAACCACAAAAAGAATTGTCAAAAAGCCAAATTGGATATAATTCCACACCAAACATAAAAAAGAGAGTGGACAAAAGTATTGGCACCCTTTGAAAAATCATGTGATGCTTCTCTAATTTGTGTAATTAACAGCACCTGTTACTTCCCTGTGGCACATAACAGGTGGTGGCAATAACTAAATCACACTTGCAGCCAGTTGAAATGGATTAAAGTTGACTCAACCTCTGTCCTGTGTCCTTGTGTGTACCACATTGAGCATGGAGAAAAG
Source organism: Leptodactylus fallax (assembly GCA_947044405.1). Taxonomy (NCBI): domain Eukaryota; kingdom Metazoa; phylum Chordata; class Amphibia; order Anura; family Leptodactylidae; genus Leptodactylus; species Leptodactylus fallax. The sequence goes on along the minus strand of CAMRHE010001826.1, from coordinate 23,756 downwards.
AAAGAAGACCAAAGAACTGTCTGAGGACTTGAGAAGCAAAATTGTGAGGAAGCATGAGCAATATCAAGGCTACAAGTCCATCTCCAAAGACCTGAATGTTCCTGCGTCTACCGTGCGCAGTGTCATCAAGAAGTGTAAAGCCCATGGCACTGTGGCTAACCTCCCTAGATGTGGACGCAAAAGAAAGATTGTGCGGATGGCGGCTAAAGAACCTCGACTAACATCCAAACAAGTTCTAGCTGCCCTGCAGTCCGAGGGTACAACAGTGTCAACCCGTACTATCCGTCGGCGTCTGAATGAAAAGGGACTCTATGGTAGGATACCCAGGAAGACCCCACTTCTGACCCAGAGACAGAAAAAAGCCAAAACTTACCTGAGAAAGCCAAAAACTTTTTGGAAGAATGTTCTCTGGTCAGATGAGACAAAAGTAGAGGAAAAGGCATCAACATAGAGTTTACAGGGAAAAAAAAGAGGCCTTCAAAGAAAAGAACACGGTCCCTACAGTCAGACATGGCGGAGGTTCCCTGATGCTTTGGGGTTGCTTTGCTGCCTCTGGCACTGGACTGCTTGACCGTGTGCATGGCATTATGAAGTCTGCAGCATAATGTAGGGCCCAGTGTGAGAAAGCTGGGTCTCCCTCAGAGGTCATGGGTCTTCCAGCAGGACAATGACCCAAAACACACTTCAAAAAGCACTAGAAAATGGTTTGAGAGAAAGCACTGGAGACTTGTAAAGTGGCCGGCAATGAGTCCAGACCTGAATCCCATAGAACACCCAAGGAGAGATCTCACAATGGCAGTTTGGAGAAGGCGCCCTTCACATCTCAGGGACCTGGAGAAATTCCAGCAGAGCATTGGAAGAAACTCATTGATGGTTACCGGAAGCGGTTGTTCGCAGTTATTTTGTCTAAAGTTTGTGCTACCAAGTATTAGGCTGAGGGTGCCAATACGTTTGTCCGGCCCATTTTTGGAGTTTTGTGTAAAATGATCAATGATTTGACTTTTTTTTCATTCTCTTTTGTGTTTTTTCATTGCAAGCAAAATAAATGAAGATATTATTACCAAAGCATTTGTGACTGCAATCATTTTCTGGAAGAAATTGAGTATTATCTGACAGAATTGCAGGGGTGCCAATACTTTTGGCCAGCACTGTAATGTTATGATAAGCGGCGTCCTGGGCTGTTGCTCTCGAATCTAGAGCTCTCGGTGGACTCCGCTTTTCTCCTTTTGGGATTTAAATATTGACAATGAGGAGTTTGTCTGAGACTGAGCATCTGCAGATCGCACCGCGCAGGATGTAATGAGCTGCGTTGCTTTCCTATCTGTGGCTGCTCAGGGAGTCGTCCTGTGCTGTTTAGGGCGCTCTGGGGAATCGCTGGTGCAGCTGGTTCTGCTAATTCTGACCTTTAAATTAAGTTACTGAATTGTTGGGGATTACAATTTGCTACATTTGTGAAGTGCAATGAAACATTATTAATAATCATATCCATGGTCAGGTGACAAGACGCAAATTAACCAATTCCCTTCTTAGCCATCCCATATGAAGCTGGGGCTCGTGCTAGATTTCAGTGGGCGCCCTATGATACTATATTGCAGCCCTGTGGCCCATTCTTCACCCGTTACCAGTTATTTTCTGGATGTTACCGCCTTTTGTTGCCTTGGAGTCTTAAAGGAGCCGCAACTGAAACCTAAATGCGTATTTTGTTTTTTTGCAATTAGTGGGAATCCACATTGCAGGTAATGTAAATCGCTGCGTTTTCGCAACACAGGGCTTCAGGCTAATAAGAGAAGAAAATCCACAGAGAAAGACTCTGAAAAAAACGCAATGAAAAACGCTGCGGAAAAAACGCAATGTGTTTCCCCTACGTTTTTTTTCTGCAGCATTTTTTAGCTGTGTTTTGCTACGAGGGGCTTTAGCCTCATGAGGGATTTGTTCATATTGTTGTAGATTTGACCCAAAAATAAACCAAACCTCCTTCTTCAGTCTTAATATAGGACCTGACAAGTGCAAGACGCACCTGTATTATCAAAAATCATTCACATGTCCCTGCGCCAGAATTGAAGTCAGGAAGCGCCATAGATTTCTTCTATAACTGGCCAGAAATCTGTGAGTTATAATAAATATGTCGGGGCGAGGCTTCCCCGTTCCGCTCTCTGACCCGCTCCACCCGGTCTTGTGGAAAGAGGTGAGCAAGGCGCACAACATGGGACGTGTCCCATCTACTGTATGCGCCACATCCTCACACCTACACCAGAAAGCTGTCACATGTGATGATGACTTCCCCCTATATCATTTGTATGGATGATATCTATCTATAGCAGGAGAGGATTATCTAGGCTGGATATACTTGTAACAAACCCTCAGCTGTGAGCAGTCATATTTACTGAAAGCAGCAGAGATATCAGATATACTACAAAGTTATAAGGTAGGAAAACAAGAGACAAATGAGATTTTCTTTCCTGCACCTCAATATCCAAAGATACTGCAGATTGATATTCCACTGATCTGGTGGATCGATTTGGCCGCAGGTAGTTGATTACTTTATAATTTCCTCTCCCCACATTTGCTATAACTAAGAGCCTATTCACACCAGTGGCTTCTTCAGCATGCTCTACTTTCTCATGGATCGGTGTTTCGGATCTGCATTCATTGACCCAATTTACCCATTCAGGTCCGTGCACAAATCCATTAAACACGTGGCCAAGATTTGGCTGGTTGGTGTGAACAGAGCCTAATAATTGAGCTCTGTTCACATGTAGATTCCCTTGGTCCATTCCCCACTCTCTGAGCGCCTTTTCCTGCTCTGTCCATGGTGCTGACTGTCCATGCAGGACTATACATTAGAAATGTAGATGGCTGAGCGATGCTTTACATTGAGGTGATGCTTAGATGTTCCTGTAGTGGTCAGTAATTTGTTACTGTGTATCAGTGCAGGTCTGCAGTCCAGGAAAGGAGAGGGATTTGTGCTGCCTTGTTCTGCTCACAGAGGATTGCTTACTATGGCTCCTGCTCGTACGACTGATGGATTTTTTTTTTTGCAATGTATTTGTGTAGGTAAAAACTTGAAATCCAACACTAAAGCGACTTCTGCCACTTCTTGTTTTGTCCTACAGGACCTCATACACATTAGGGAAAAGTCTCTGGGAGCGTCAGGAGGATTAAGTGTCAACCTACCAGCTATTGAATGTGTATAGACACTTTAAGAGGATTGTCTGCACTGATACATTGTAACAAACTTTCAGCTGATTGAATAGGACTAGGACAGACCAGGGCTTCATCTCCTGTATTTGTAAACTAACATGTTCCCATCCAGTGACAGCAATCAGAGATCTATAAACTGATGGGAAATGAGATACAAAGAGCGGGAATTTCCTTTAATCCAATATTTGTTAGTCCTGAACGTTTGATAATCCAGCCTTGAAGCGTAACATAATCTGGGATTTCACTAGGTCAGAAGCAGAAGACGGAGCAGAAAGAAACAATTTACTAAATTCTTCCTATTAAAATACAAAGTGGCTGCAGCAGATTTTGTAGTGACATTTTACTGGCTCTTGGTCTTCCTGTAATTTTCTCTACACTTACTAACCTGTATCATAGACTTTCCAATGATTGTCCAATAATCCAGATCTGATAATCCAAAACCTTCTGATCCAATTAAAGCCCTAATAGGAAAAATTTACAGAAATGAAGTTGCAGAATTATCATCATTAGCTGCACTGTGATATAAAGTAACCATAAGGATTGTTAATGCAGCTCTGGCTGTGACTGGAGTACAATACAATCTACAATCAGTGCAAAATTATTCAACATCTGAGTTTACACTGCGACCCCTAGGATGCTGCGAACAGGGAGTTCTAGATACAAACAATCCAGCAATACATGATCTTTTTGCAACCTGGAACAGCAATCTCTGCACCCTCGGGGACGCAATGTGTCTCCATTCATTTACATTAGTAAAGTCGTCACAGGGCAACTCGGCGATCCATGGTTATGCAATGGGAGTTATGCAAAATATGTTATACAACAAAAAGTTACCCTGAAGGCATGCAAAAAAAAAAAAGAATTCTAAATTTCATTTACGACATGCCATGTCATGTAACTGCAACACAATAACAGTGGATTTTGGTTGCAGGTTTCATGTTGCTTGTGACTTTTATACCATAGACTTCAATGGAAATCGCCTGTGACTCACATGTGACACGTCTGCGACTTGCCAAATCTCAGCTGCAGAAAAGTCACGGCCCAGTGAGTTATTTTAGTCATGTGACTTCTGTGCACCCCACATTTAGCCGTGTAGCCCTAACCTATCCTTTAGTCATATTGCCTTGGTAACATACTACTGTATCAGAGCCCTGCACATGGCATTGACATCAGTGGCGTAAATACCGGGATAGCAGCGCGAGCAGATGCCACAGGGCCTGGGACATTAGGGGGCCCGGAGGGCCCCTGATTTTTTTTTTTTTTTAATAGGCCAATACCTGGTAATGGGCCGAATTTACTTACCAATCCCCGCTCCTGCTCACGGCCGCCTGCACGTCCCATTCTGCGGAAGCGGAGATGGCTGTGAGCAGGAGTGGGGATCAGTAAGTGAGGCCACGGGCCTGCGATCCCCACAAACACTGCAATCATTATACTATGCGGTCTTTTCAGACCCCAGAGTATAATGATCGGAGACCCAGGGGAGGTGAGGGAACATAAAAAACAATGTTACTCACTTCTCCTGCGCTCTGGCAGTCTTTAGTGATATCCCAGACGTAACGTGGGCCAGGCCTAGGTCATTATGCATTGCGACGTAGGACTGGCTCACGTGACGTCTGGTCCAACATTGAAGAAGGCCGAAAGTAGCAGGGAGTGCGCCGGAGCCAGGGTATAATAATTGTTCATGGGTGGTTCACAATGGGGCATAATACTGTGTGCAGGGGCCACTATGGGGCATAATACTGTGTGCAGGGGCTACTATGGGGCATAATAGTGTGTGCAGGGGCCACTATGGGGCATAATACTGTGTGCAGGGACCACTATGGGGCATAATAGTGTGTGCAGGAATACGGTTGGTGCGGAGGGGGGGGGGCCATGTCAAATATTCGATTTGCAGCCCAGCCATTCCTAGTTACGCCACTGACTGACATCATAATTCTTCCTGCATTGCTCTTATCTAGGCATTCTAAATTCATTGTTCTTTCATAGAAACTGATAAAGTTGTGGCTGCAGCTCTGGCTGTGATTGGAGAGAAAAACAGTACAAGAGAATCTACCCAAATCCCGGCAGTTTCCAGCATTATACTTCTAACCCTTCCTCGCTATCAGTGATAAACGCTTCAGCGGACTCAGCCGTGGTTAGAAGTTGCGCTGTCGTCAGGTTGAGAGAAATCTTGTTTATTCATCTACAGAATTGTTTAAATGGATGATATAAATCTGCCTGCGGCTCCTGCCCCATGCCGAGGGCCGCTGTATCCCGCTCGCTGCGGGCGCCCCGGCTGCTTCTTAACTATCCACTGCTCTGAGAATGATGGCACGGGAGTGATGGATTTATATGGGAGGAGAGGTCGGTGAATCGCGGTGTCGGGCGTGGACAGCGTCCATATATTTGCTTTATTTGCTCCTTTTCACATGACGGATTCGGCCGCACAGCGGTTTTATACCTTGTATTTGGCGCATTATGTAGTGATTTGTGTCTGTGATTCGCACGGATAATTCACCTCTGTGAGGACGACGTATTATTTGTGATTCTGAAGCTATTTGTATCTCAGGTGCGGGATAAATCCTTGCCTATGGAGGTGACGGACGTCTCATCCTCTGGATATGGAGTATACAGAGCTGGGCGAGCAGTCAGGAATGGGGCCTAAAGGTCTGCCAGCTGAAGAGCCCCCTTTATGGTCCTCACAGCCCTTGGGTCCACAGTGGGGTTTATATAAGTAGGGGTCATGTCTACCTCTCTGATGCACTGATATTGTTAAAAAAATGTAAGCAGCTTTACAGATTATCTTGACTGACAATATTGCTGATGTTTTCAGCTCTTGTGCAGACCTATGTGTCTCCATGGTTACAGACTACAAACAGACTGTGCAGTCTGATCCTACTGTGTGAATCCTTCTACCTCCTCTTCCTAATAACCTACAGAGAGGAGAATAGACATGACTGCAGGGTCAGACAACACAAGGTTTGTTTGTAGTCTGTTACCATGGCGACCTATAGGCTGTATACATAAAGAAGTAGCTTATTTTCAATTATGATGTCCTTAATAGCACAACCCCTTTAATTTCTTAGATGAAGTTTTGTGAGGACTTTCCTGCATTTCCCCGGTTAATCTCTCCTGTTCTAACGCTTTCTACGATTCACTTTCTCCAGGACAATATTTCACTATTGAGTCATTTCGAAATATTATAATACATGTAAATCCCATTGTTTAGACAAAAGCATAAAAAAACCCAAAAAGAAGACGATGACGACAGGAATAATCCCCTCCCCCAGCGGAGATTTCATCAACGTTTCTGGACATAAACAAATGAGAGAAGCGACAAAGACATAAAATGACTGCAGGAATAAAATACTGGCTCAGTGTATGTCACACAATAAATATCCAGCCTGTTATGTGCGCGCCAGCCAAATCCTTCCCCAAGTCTACCAGACCAGGCGGATTCTACTACTTAATGGATTCACTTGTCTCAAAGCTGAAATTCACAGTTCTGCATCCTGGGAAAATAAAGAAAAGGATAAAAAAAGCTCCAAAGACATCCGACCACCAAATAATGAGAGGAGCGAAGAGGCTCAACATCTACAGACACAAAATCTGCAGAAATTTATGTAAAGTTCAGCTGTAACTCTACATCTGCCATATATCATGTTAGAGGGGTTGCTCAGGCATATCCTCCTGCCAAACCCAACATTAGGAGCTCAGATGAATGATGGGTGGTGAAGATGCCAAGGCAACCGAATTCTACTGTCTCCTATGTACCATTATATATTATAATACTGCCCCCTATGTACAAGAATATAACTACTATAATACCACTCCTATGTACAAGAATATAACTACTATAATACTGCCTCCTATGTACAAGAATATAACTACTATAATACTACTCCTATGTACAAGAATATAACTACTATAATGCTACTCCTATGTACAAGAATATAACTACTATAATACTGCTCCTATGTACAAGAATATAACTACTATAATACTACCTCCTATGTACAAGAATATAACTACTATAATACTACCTCCTATGTACAAGAATATAACTACTATAATACTGCTCCTATGTACAAGAATATAACTACTATAATACTACCTCCTATGTACAAGAATATAACTACTATAATACTACCTCCTATGTACAAGAATATAACTACTATAATACTGCTCCTATGTACAAGAATATAACTACTATAATACTACCTCCTATGTACAAGAATATAACTACTATAATACTGCTCCTATGTACAAGAATATAACTACTATAATACTGCTCCTATGTACAAGAATATAACTACTATAATACCTCCTATGTACAAGAATATAACTACTATAATACTGCTCCTATGTACAAGAATATAACTACTATAATACTACTCCTATGTACAAGAATATAACTACTATAATACTGCTCCTATGTACAAGAATATAACTACTATAATACTACCTCCTATGTACAAGACTATAACTACTATAATACTGCTCCTGTGTACAAGAATATAACTACTATAATACTGCTCCTATGTACAAGAATATAACTACTATAATACTACTCCTATGTACAAGAATATAACTACTATAATACTACCTCCTATGTACAAGAATATAACTACTATAATACTGCTCCTATGTACAAGAATATAACTGCTATAATACCTCCTATGTACAAGAATATAACTACTATAATACTACCTCCTATGTACAAGAATATAACTACTATAATACTACCTCCTATGTACAAGAATATAACTACTATAATACTGCTCCTATGTACAAGAATATAACTACTATAATACTACCTCCTATGTACAAGAATATAACTACTATAATACTGCTCCTATGTACAAGAATATAACTACTATAATACTACTCCTATGTACAAGAATATAACTACTATAATACTGCTCCTATGTACAAGAATATAACTACTATAATACTACCTCCTATGTACAAGAATATAACTACTATAATACTGCTCCTATGTACAAGAATATAACTACTATAATACTACTCCTATGTACAAGAATATAACTACTATAATACTGCTCCTATGTACAAGAATATAACTACTATAATACTGCTCCTATGTACAAGAATATAACTACTATAATACTACCTCCTATGTACAAGAATATAACTAGTATAATAATGCCTGCTATGTTGATGAATATAACTACAGTATATATGGTGTATACACGCTGTCCTGTTACTGCAGTATGTATAATGGTCCTGCGGTGTCTTATCAGTGCCGCGCAGGCTCTTATAATTTTCGGTCGGGTGTTTATCGCTTTAGTACAGATCTAATTAATTTACTAATATGATTTGGCATATTGTTGCAGATTGAGCACTATCTCAGTCGGGGGGTTTATATTTTCCCTTTGTGGCTTCTGCTGTTTTATAACAAGTTCTGCTTCTCTTGAGATGACTGGAATGTTCTTTTCTTGGATAGATAACACTAGAAATTGGGATTGGTAAAGAAGAGTGTCTGATCCTCAACATATCTTTACATTTTTAGTACATAAATTTCTTTTATTATATATTATTCTCCAAACACTGCCAAAGCTGCTGGCTGCCAATTGCATTTACTTGCATTAATAGAGACCTATACTGACATCTGGAATGTACTAAAGTTACTGCATTATGAGGCATATTCTATAGGTCTTGTATATGACACTACTATACAATGCCTCCCATTATCTGTGCAGACTTGTCGACATGCAGACAAAAGGTAGGAATACTTGCAATAATTTCAGTGCAGCTCTGGATGTAGCTGGAGTACATTTCCTCAATCATGTTAAATAATTCTGCATAATCTGACAGCCTAGACTTCGGATGATACATGTTACCTGCACTGATACATTGTAGCAAAATATTATAGGGGTTGTCAGTATTTTCAAGGTGGATGGTGTTTCTGTCAGATAGGTTGTCAATATGAGATTGGTGGGAGTCTGACTCTGCCGTCGATCAGTGTTTTGAGGGGGCTGCGGTGCTCTGTCGAGCAGGCCAACTCCTTCTTTGGGTCTTCTACCTACCCGTTGTACACTTACTGGAAAGGATGGCGCCCTCGCCTGAGAGACGTGCTCACTTCATACAGCTGATCATCAGGGGTGCACAGAGTCGGACCCACTGATCTGATAATGATAATACAGGAGAAAGATTTGTGCTGCTGATCTATGTAGCTCTAAGAGGATTGCCAGTACTAATACATTGTAACAAACCATCAGCTGTGAACTATTAGCTCTGCACAGGATACCAGTATGAATGTTCTCAAACACTCACAGCCATCATATATCTGGGGAGGAATTAAGTAGGCGGAATATTAGAAACCTGCAGAACACTTTATATATTGGGGTACTCACCTGGACCATGACTCCCAACTGTCTGGACCCATGCCTCCCCTGTGGCATTATACTGTATGGGTGCACTATGGGGCATTATACTGTGTGTCAGAGCATACATTTTGCATTATACTGTGTGGGGGCACAATGGGGCATTATATTGTGTGTGTGGGCACTATGGAGACGTACTGAGTGGTGGTCACTTTATGGTCATTATACTGTAAGGGGGCACTATGGGGCATTATACTGTGTGTGGGGGCACTATGGGGCATTATATTGTGTGTGTGGACATTACGGAGACATACTGTGTGGGGGTCACTTTATGGTCATTATACTGTATGGGTGCACTATGAGGCATTATACTGTGTGTGGGGGCACTATGGGGCATTATATTGTGTGTGTGGGCACTATGGAGACATACTGTGTGGGGGTCACTTTATGGTCATTATACTGTATGGGTGCACTATGAGGCATTATACTGTGTGTGGGGGCACTATGGGGCATTATATTGTGTGTGGGGACATTACGGAGACATACTGTGTGGGGGTCACTTTATGGTCATTATACTGTATGGGTGCACTATGAGGCATTATACTGTGTGTGGGGGCACTATGGGGCATTATATTGTGTGTGTGGGCACTATGGAGACATACTGTGTGGGGGTCACTTTATGGTCATTATATTGTAAGTGGGCACTATGGGGCATTATACTGTGTGTGGGGGCACTATGGGGCATTATATTGTGTGTGGGGGCACTATGGAAGAATGTCTATGGAGGCGTTTCTTTAGATATGTAAAGTACAGGACACGTTCCGCCAGTGGTCAGCTCGGACCTTCACCAGATGGCAGACCCCGGTCAGTGGACCTTTTCTATAAGTTACTGAGTTACCCCCGTTCTTTTTTTTTTTTTATTCAACTGTTTATTTTAAAAGTTTTTGTCATATAAAAAGAATAACAATATACAAGAAAAATAAGATAACTGAAGGTAACAAACATAGGACAGACGAGGATTACTCAGCATTCTCAATAAATTACAAGGCTTTAAACAAACTGGCCAGAAATGGCCCCAAAAAGACCAAGGAATCCGACAACAAACAGGGGTAGACAAGACAGGAGGACAGAAGGGTGACAGAAGGACATCCAGGAAGGGGCCACACAGCAGCCGAATCAGAGAGGCCGGGCCGCCCAGAACTCATCCCACGGTTTCCAGATCAGGCAGAACCTCTCCTCCTCATTATTAAGAAGGGCCGTCAGGTACTCCAGGGAGCGCACATCTTTAATCCTAGCATATAACTCCTCCAGGGCCGGATGCTGCCAGTGTTTCGCAATCAGACATCTAGCGGAGGTGAGGAGGAGCAGCAGGAGCTGGAGAGCGGGCCTGCGCAAAATATTAGGGGGGGGGAGGTTGAGAAGGTAAGTCCTAGGGGACAGGGGAAGACTAACACTCAGGACCCCCTCCAGGAGACCCCCGAACCTTGTGCCAATAAGGCTGGAGCAGGGGGCAGTTCCAAAAGAGATGGAAAATGTGTGCGGGACGGGTGCCACACCGCCAGCAGCAGTCCGGGACATTCTTGTCAAAAGAGTGAAGTGCATCTGGGGTATGATACCAATGCATCAACATCTTAAAAATATTTTCCTTTTGTGTAACACATCTAGAAGTCCTGGGTGCTCTACTCCATATAAGGGACCAATCGTTATTTGATATGGGTGTCCCCAAATAGGCCTCCCACCGTGACATATAAGTATGTTGGGGCAGAGCATCTGGGGTGGGGTTCGAAAGAAGGCGGTATATATCAGAAATAAGCCCTGTTGTCCCAACACCCGTTTTACAAAGTTTCTCAAAAAGCGTAGGGATGGGTGCTGTGGGGACTTGAAAAATAGAGGAGGCCAGATGGGAGACCTGGATATACGTGAACTCACTGGACTGGGGCAGGCCAGAGTTACCCCCGTTCTATAGAAGTCTTACAGTTATACTGCACAGGCCCTTTAAGCCGTATGTCTGGAGGACCAGAAATCTTCTGGAGGTTGTTCTTGTCAATGCAGGATGTGGTATAAGTCAGGAGTCAGTAGCGGCTCAGTCCTGTGGGGTCCGGAGCAGTTCAGCTGCCAGTTAATTAAATTTCTCCAGTCTTTGTTGAGGCTGACAGTGTGGAGCGCGGGCGGCGGCGGCGGGGACATGAGTCCAGAGGGAATCATCAGGCTCCTTTCAGCAAGGACTTGAGGCAGGCATTGAACTGCTGTCATATGTTAGCGATTTTCAGTCACTTTTGCAGTGAGATGGGGAGGCGGCCGCCGCAGAGAGGTGAAAAGCTCTTAATTTCAATGCTAATCAAAAAATGCCTGAGAATGAGGAGAGCGGAGAAGGCGAAGAACCTGCAGAGCCTTGTAAGCATCTCAGCTGAGCTAAGAGTGACAGCGGGAGCCAGGAACCATTCACATCCACTATAAATGTATGTGACAGGCACAGAACACGACTCCGAGGAGGACATCATTACCACGGCCGGGGGACAAAACTGGGCCTAGAGCAAAAAGCAAACTAGGCCCACATATAATGCACTGAATAATACTCTCTTACAGAGCCTACATAATACTGCCATATAGTATCCACGTCATACTTCAATTCATTGACCTCGTAATATTGTCATAGTCTGCTACAGAGGGAGTAATAGTGGAAACACCAGGTAGTATAGGGCAGTGAGAAAAATACAGAAAAATGTCTTGTCCTTGGCTATGGTCATGAAGAAGTTGCTGATAAAGTCCCTGATGGTCTAGGGAAGTGAAGGGGTTAATGATAAAGTCCTTTGGGATCTATGGTCAAGAGAAATTTGATGATAATGTCCCACTGCTGTAGGGTAGTGAAAGGGTTGATGGTAAAGTCCTTTGGGATCTATGGTCAAGAAGTAGTTGTTGATAAAACCCCTGGTGGTCTGGGGTATTGAAGGGTTGTTGCTTAAGTTCCTAGGAGTCAAGCATAATAAAGTCCTTATGGTTTGGGATAGCAAAAGTTGATGAAAAAAATTCCTGGGGATCTATGGTCAAGAAGAAGGTGATGATAAATCCCTGGTGGTCTAGAGTTGCAAAGAATTAATGATAAATTCACTGATGGTCTGGGCTAGTGAAAGTGTCATTGGTAAAGTCCATTGTGATCTGTGGTTGAGAAGAAGTTGACGGTGAAGTCCCTGGTAGTCTAGAGTAGTGAAGGGTTAATTATAACATCCCAGGAGGTCTAGAGTAGTGAAGAGGTTAATTATACCTAGAACTCCTAGAGCACTGCCCCCGGTGGACGTGACTAGAATGACTCTCATACTTATTCTCATATACTTGGGTGCTTTCTCCCATCTACTGTATAAATTCTATTTATTACATCTTTAATCTCATTTTGGCGATTTTCTGAGATTCATCCATTAATTAAATGCACTTTTTTGGCTTCCCTTTCCAGGCTGATCTCTTGCTTTTCTTTATGATCGGACGGTTCGCCCCGTACATTGTGTGAGCTGAGACGCCGGCGCTGTCACTGCGCAGCTTTATGAGGTATTAGAGGAGTCAGTTTGGATCATAATCCTAGTAATGCGCTGCCAGCCGCTGTTAGTAAAGTCATTATTTGCAGTCATTTCCTGTGCCTGACACGGCCTGTGACCTACACAGAAGTCTATTCACTTACAATATTACACATCACAGCCAATGCGCTGCCAATTACTGCAGAAGACTCATCCACAGAGTCACTTCTCTTCCGTATGCAAGACGCGGCGGAGGAGCAGATACATTAATATCCCACATTTATAGAGGCTACAATCTGGGCTGGCTCGTATAATGAGACGCTTATACATGGAACAGCCCTGTATAGTGAGCCTTCAGCCTACATAGTGCACCCCCTCTACCTCATAGATTGTAAGCTCTTGTGTCACCTCCTCTACCTCATAGATTGTAAGCTCTTGTGTCACCTCCTCTACCTCATAGATTGTAAGCTCTTGTGTCACCTCTACCTCATAGATTGTAAGCTCTTGTGTCACCCCCTCTACCTCATAGATTGTAAGCTCTTGTGTCACCTCCTCTACCTCATAGATTGTAAGCTCTTGTGTCACCTCTACCTCATAGATTGTAAGCTCTTGTGTCACCTCTACCTCATAGATTGTAAGCTCTTGTGTCACCTCTACCTCATAGATTGTAAGCTCTTGTGTCACCCCCTCTACCTCATAGATTGTAAGCTCTTGTGTCACCTCTACCTCATAGATTGTAAGCTCTTGTGTCACCTCTACCTCATAGATTGTAAGCTCTTGTGTCACCTCTACCTCATAGATTGTAAGCTCTTGTGTCACCTCTACCTCATAGATTGTAAGCTCTTGTGTCACCTCTACCTCATAGATTGTAAGCTCTTGTGTCACCTCCTCTACCTCATAGAGTGTAAGCTCTTGTGTCACCTCCTCTACCTCATAGATTGTAAGCTCTTGTGTCACCTCCTCTACCTCATAGATTGTAAGCTCTTGTGTCACCTCCTCTACCTCATAGATTGTAAGCTCTTGTGTCACCTCTACCTCATAGATTGTAAGCTCTTGTGTCACCTCCTCTACCTCATAGATTGTAAGCTCTTGTGTCACCTCACCTCATAGATTGTAAGCTCTTGTGTCACCTCCTCTACCTCATAGATTGTAAGCTCTTGTGTCACCTCCTCTACCTCATAGATTGTAAGCTCTTGTGTCACCTCTACCTCATAGATTGTAAGCTCTTGTGTCACCTCTACCTCATAGATTGTAAGCTCTTGTGTCACCTCTACCTCATAGATTGTAAGCTCTTGTGTCACCTCTACCTCATAGATTGTAAGCTCTTGTGTCACCTCTACCTCATAGATTGTAAGCTCTTGTGTCACCCCCTCTACCTCATAGATTGTAAGCTCTTGTGTCACCTCCTCTACCTCATAGATTGTAAGCTCCTGTGTCACCTCTACCTCATAGATTGTAAGCTCTTGTGTCACCTCTACCTCATAGATTGTAAGCTCTTGTGTCACCTCTACCTCATAGATTGTAAGCTCTTGTGTCACCTCTACCTCATAGATTGTAAGCTCTTGTGTCACCTCTACCTCATAGATTGTAAGCTCTTGTGTCACCTCTACCTCATAGATTGTAAGCTCTTGTGTCACCTCCCTACCTCATAGATTGTAAGCTCTTGTGTCACCTCCTCTACCTCATAGATTGTAAGCTCTTGTGTCACCTCCTCTACCTCATAGATTGTAAGCTCTTGTGTCACCTCCCTACCTCATAGATTGTAAGCTCTTGTGTCACCTCTACCTCATAGATTGTAAGCTCTTGTGTCACCTCCTCTACCTCATAGATTGTAAGCTCTTGTGTCACCTCCTCTACCTCATAGATTGTAAGCTCTTGTGTCACCTCTACCTCATAGATTGTAAGCTCTTGTGTCACCTCTACCTCATAGATTGTAAGCTCTTGTGTCACCTCTACCTCATAGATTGTAAGCTCTTGCGAGCAGGGCCCTCAGTCCCAGTGTGTGAATTGACTATTTCTTTGTAATGTCTCTTTTTTGTCAGTAGTTGAACCCTACAAATTGTACAGTGCTGCGGAATATGTTGGCGCTATAGAAATAAAATGTATTATTATTATTATTATTATCCCCAGTTACACAACCCTATCACCAGCTCACCTGGCTTTCCTACGGTTTTCAGGGCTCCTCATCCGGTCAGTGTTCACTTTCACCCTCCTGCCAGCTCATTAATATTCCCTGCACCGTGACATCCCCCTCAGTGCAGTGAACACTAGTATAGAGGTTTTAGTCTATGGATTTTTTTCATTGGGTGTGTTGCAGGTTTTGAGGCCAGGATGACACCTGATGGTTCCATTAGATTCAGTGTGAGGTCTTTCTCTTACCAACCTTCCACTGAGAGTAAAGGAAGCCGCGGCTCAAGCAGTGGCGGGGCTGCCGTCCATACACCATCACTAAGTGTGACCCTGACTTCATAGACATATTTGGTATCATCATAACCGTTACAGACCGCATGAAAAATTAACAATTATAATATTTTTATAGTCGATCCTTAAACGGCGTAAAAAAAAATGGCGCAATTATTTGTCTGATTTAATCAGTGACAATTTGGAATCCGAATATTGTTTTATGAGATTTGAAAAGGACACTCCTACTTTTGCCACTAAATGCCATTCTCAAATCACCCTGTGAATGGTCCACCCAGACCCCTATAATAGGGAGACCCACAGTGTCCCATAACAATGTGGTCTACTATACCCCTATATCGGAGATCCATAGTGCCCCATAACAGTGTGGTCTACTATACCCCTATATCGGAGACCCACAGTGCCCCATAACAGTGTGGTCTACTATACCCCTATATCGGAGATCCATAGTGCCCCATAACAATGTGGTCTACTATACCCCTATATCGGAGATCCATAGTGCCCCATAACAATGTGGTCTACTATACCCCTATATCGGAGATCCATAGTGCCCCATAACAGTGTGGTCTACTATACCCCTATATCGGAGATCCATAGTGCCCCATAACAATGTGGTCTACTATACCCCTATATCGGAGATCCATAGTGCCCCATAACAGTGTGGTCTACTATACCCCTATATCGGAGATCCATAGTGCCCCATAACAATGTGGTCTACTATACCCCTATAATAGTGAGATCCATAGTGCCCCATAACAATGTGGTCTACTATACCCCTATATCGGAGATCCATATTGCGCCATAACAATGTGGTCTACTATACCCCTATATCGGAGATCCATAGTGCCCCATAACAATGTGGTCTACTATACCCCTATATTGGAGATCCATAGTGCTCCATAACAATGTGGTCTACTATACCCCTATAATAGTGAGATCCATAGTGCCCCATAACAATGTGGTCTACTACACCCCTATATCAGAGATCCATAGTGCCCCATAACAATGTGGTCTACTATACCCCTATATCGGAGATCCATAGTGCTCCATAACAATGTGGTCTACTATACCCCTATAATAGTGAGATCCATAGTGCCCCATAACAATGTGGTCTACTATACCCCTATATCGGAGATCCATAGTGCCCCATAACAATGTGGTCTACTATACCCCTATATCGGAGATCCATAGTGCCCCATAACAATGTGGTCTACTATACCCCTATATCGGAGATCCATAGTGCCCCATAACAATGTGGTCTACTATACCCCTATATCGGAGATCCATAGTGCTCCATAACAATGTGGTCTACTATACCCCCTATATCGGAGCCATCCATAGTGCCCCATAACAATGTGGTCTACTATACCCCTATATCGGAGATCCATAGTGCCCCATAACAATGTGGTCTACTATACCCCTATATCGGAGATCCATAGTGCCCCATAACAGTGTGGTCTACTATACCCCTATATCAGAGATCCATAGTGCCCCATAACAATGTGGTCTACTATACCCCTATATCGGAGATCCATAGTGCCCCATAACAATGTGGTCTACTATACCCCTATATCGGAGATCCATAGTGCCCCATAACAGTGTGGTCTACTATACCCCTATATCAGAGATCCATAGTGCCCCATAACAATGTGGTCTACTATACCCCTATATCGGAGATCCATGGTGCCCCATAACAATGTGGTCTACTATACCCCTAAATCGGAGATCCATAGTGCCCCATAACAATGTGGTCTACTATACCCCTAAATCGGAGATCCACAGTGCCCCATAACAATGTGGTCTACTATACCCCTATATCGGAGATCCATAGTGCTCCATAACAATGTGGTCTACTATACCCCTATATCGGAGATCCATAGTGCCCCATAAAAATGTGGTCTACTATACCCCTATATCGGAGATCCATAGTGCCCCATAACAATGTGGTCTACTATACCCCTATAATAGTGAGATCCATAGTGCCCCTATAACAATGTGGTCTACTATACCCCTATAATAGTGAGATCCATAGTGCCCCTATAACAATGTGGTCTACTATACCCCTATATCGGAGATCCATAGTGCCCCATAACAATGTGGTCTACTATACCCCTATATTGGAGATCCATAGTGCCCCATAACAATGTGGTCTACTATACCCCTATAATAGTGAGATCCATTGTGCCCCATAACAATGTGGTCTACTATACCCCTATAGCAAAGATCCATAGTGCCCCATAACAATGTGGTCTACTATACCCCTATAATAGTGATATCCATAGTGCCCCATAACAATGTGGTCTACTATACCCCTATAATAGTGAGATCCATAGTGCCCCATAACAATGTGGTCTACTATACCCCTATAGCAAAGATCCATAGTGCCCCATAACAATGTGGTCTACTATACCCCTATAGCAAAGATCCATAGTGCCCCATAACAATGTGGTCTACTATACCCCTATAATAGTGATATCCATAGTGCCCCATAACAATGTGGTCTACTATACCCCTATAATAGTGAGATCCATTGTGCCCCATAACAATGTGGTCTACTATACCCCTATAGCAAAGATCCATAGTGCCCCATAACAATGTGGTCTACTATACCCCTATATCGGAGATCCATAGTGCCCCATAACAATGTGGTCTACTATACCCCTATATCGGAGATCCATAGTGCCCCATAACAATGTGGTCTACTATACCCCTATATTGGAGATCCATAGTGCTCCATAACAATGTGGTCTACTATACCTCTATATCGGAGATCCATAGTGCCCCATAACAATGTGGTCTACTATACCCCTATATCGGAGATCCATAGTGCCCCATAACAATGTGGTATACTATACCCCTATATCGGAGATCCATAGTGCCCCATAACAATGTGGTCTACTATACCCCTATATCAGAGATCCATAGTGCTCCATAACAATGTGGTCTACTATACCCCTATATCGGAGATCCATAGTGCCCCATAACAATGTGGTCTACTATACCCCTATAATAGTGAGATCCATAGTGCCCCATAACAATGTGGTCTACTATACCCCTATATTGGAGATCCATAGTGCCCCATAACAATGTGGTCTACTATACCCCTATAATAGTGAGATCCATAGTGCCCCATAACAATGTGGTCTACTATACCCCTATATCGGAGATCCACAGTGCCCCATAACAATGTGGTCTACTATACCCCTATATCGGAGATCCACAGTGCCCCATAACAATGTGGTCTACTATACCCCTATATCGGAGATCCATAGTGCTCCATAACAATGTGGTCTACTATACCCCTATATCGGAGATCCATAGTGCCCCATAACAATGTGGTCTACTATACCCCTATATCGGAGATCCATAGTGCCCCATAACAATGTGGTCTACTATACCCCTATAATAGTGAGATCCATAGTGCCCCATAACAATGTGGTCTACTATACCCCTATATCGGAGATCCACAGTGCCCCATAACAATGTGGTCTACTATACCCCTATATCGGAGATCCATAGTGCCCCATAACAATGTGGTCTACTATACCCCTATATCAGAGATCCATAGTGCTCCATAACAATGTGGTCTACTATACCCCTATAATAGTGAGATCCATTGTGCCCCATAACAATGTGGTCTACTATACCCCTATAATAGTGAGATCCATAGTGCCCCATAACAATGTGGTCTACTATACCCCTATATCGGAGATCCACAGTGCCCCATAACAATGTGGTCTACTATACCCCTATATCGGAGATCCACAGTGCCCCATAACAATGTGGTCTACTATACCCCTATATCGGAGATCCATAGTGCTCCATAACAATGTGGTCTACTATACCCCTATATCGGAGATCCATAGTGCCCCATAACAATGTGGTCTACTATACCCCTATAATAGTGAGATCCATAGTGCCCCATAACAATGTGGTCTACTATACCCCTATATTGGAGATCCATAGTGCCCCATAACAATGTGGTCTACTATACCCCTATAATAGTGAGATCCATAGTGCCCCATAACAATGTGGTCTACTATACCCCTATATCGGAGATCCACAGTGCCCCATAACAATGTGGTCTACTATACCCCTATATCGGAGATCCACAGTGCCCCATAACAATGTGGTCTACTATACCCCTATATCGGAGATCCATAGTGCTCCATAACAATGTGGTCTACTATACCCCTATATCGGAGATCCATAGTGCCCCATAACAATGTGGTCTACTATACCCCTATATCGGAGATCCATAGTGCCCCATAACAATGTGGTCTACTATACCCCTATAATAGTGAGATCCATAGTGCCCCATAACAATGTGGTCTACTATACCCCTATATCGGAGATCCACAGTGCCCCATAACAATGTGGTCTACTATACCCCTATATCGGAGATCCATAGTGCCCCATAACAATGTGGTCTACTATACCCCTATATCAGAGATCCATAGTGCTCCATAACAATGTGGTCTACTATACCCCTATAATAGTGAGATCCATTGTGCCCCATAACAATGTGGTCTACTATACCCCTATATCGGAGATCCATAGTGCCCCATAACAATGTGGTCTACTATACCCCTATAGCAGAGATCCATAGTGCCCCATAACAATGTGGTCTACTATACCCCTATAATAGTGAGATCCATTGTGCCCCATAACAATGTGGTCTACTATACCCCTATATCAGAGATCCATAGTGCCCCATAACAATGTGGTCTACTATACCCCTATAGCAAAGATCCATAGTGCTCCATAACAATGTGGTCTACTATACCCCTATAATAGTGAGATCCATAGTGCCCCATAACAATGTGGTCTACTATACCCCTATAATAGTGAGATCCATAGTGCCCCTATAACAGTGCTAGACACAGTGCCCCATAACATAGCAGTGACAACTTCTGTTCCCCCTAAATATTTCCAGCCGCACAATACATGTATACACTAAAATTGGGTTAAATCCCCAGCAGTAAGGAGGAAAATTCAGTATTTTGCACATTATCATATAAGTAACCCCAAACCTGCTGGAGGCTTCTCCATAGACATTAAAGTGACGCTGCACCTTGATATACAGTCAGTCATGTGACCCTCCTCTCCTCCGGCTCTGGCATCGGGCGGCGTTCTTATTTATGCTGCCGAGTTATTGTATCTATAAAAAAAGACAAAAGTCCAAGAACTTCATCCTGCAATAAAATCCTGACGTGTTTTATGGGAGACAAAAATAAAATTCTGCAACAAAGTCTCTGAAAATGTTCTTAAAATATCTTTTTTGCAATAACCTTATGGTGCCCCTCCCCCGCTCCCCCCATGTCCCTCCCCCATGTCCCTCCCCCTCTCCTGTCCTTGTTTTGCCTCAAAAAATAGATGCGTTCTGCATTTTTTGTATATGGCATAGGTGTATGTGCGCATACAAATGTTCTTCCCACCATGAAATACTATGCAAGGAGACAGTACAGACAGTGCCCAGTATACCCAGTAATACAAGTATATATTGCAAACACTGCGCACGGTACCCAGTATACCTAGTAATACCAGTATACACTACAAGCACCACACACAGTGCCCAGTATACCTAGTAATACCAGTATATACTGCAAGCACCACACACCGTGCCCAGTATACCCAGTAATACCAGTATATACTACAAGCACCACACACCGTGCCCAGTATACCTAGTAATACCAGTATATACTGCAAGCACTGCACACAGTGCCCAGTATACCTAGTAATACCAGTATATACTACAAGCACCACACACAGTGCCCAGTATACCTAGTAATACCAGTATATACTGCCAGCACCACACACCGTGCCCAGTATACCCAGTAATACCAGTATATACTACAAGCACCACACACAGTGCCC
This sequence comes from Leptodactylus fallax, assembly GCA_947044405.1. Lineage (NCBI taxonomy): Eukaryota > Metazoa > Chordata > Amphibia > Anura > Leptodactylidae > Leptodactylus > Leptodactylus fallax. The sequence goes on along the minus strand of CAMRHE010001826.1, from coordinate 2,425 downwards.
AGTATACCTAGTAATACCAGTATATACTACAAGCACCACACACAGTGCCCAGTATACCCAGTAATACCAGTATATACTACAAGCACCACACACCGTGCCCAGTATACCCAGTAATACCAGTATACACTACAAGCACCACACACCGTGCCCAGTATACCCAGTAATACCAGTATATACTACAAGCACCACACACAGTGCCCAGTATACCTAGTAATACCAGTATATACTACAAGCACCACACACAGTGCCCAGTATACCTAGTAATACCAGTATATACTGCCAGCACCACACACCGTGCCCAGTATACCCAGTAATACCAGTATACACTACAAGCACCACACACCGTGCCCAGTATACCCAGTAATACCAGTATATACTACAAGCACCACACACAGTGCCCAGTATACCCAGTAATACCAGTATATACTACAAGCACCACACACAGTGCCCAGTATACCTAGTAATACCAGTATATACTACAAGCACCACACACAGTGCCCAGTATACCCAGTAATACCAGTATATACTGCCAGCACCACACACCGTGCCCAGTATACCTAGTAATACCAGTATATACTGCCAGCACCACACACAGTGCCCAGTATACCTAGTAATACCAGTATATACTGCCAGCACCACACACCGTGCCCAGTATACCCAGTAATACCAGTATATACTACAAGCACCACACACAGTGCCCAGTATACCCAGTAATACCAGTATATACTACAAGCACCACACACAGTGCCCAGTATACCTAGTAATACCAGTATATACTGCAAGCACTGCACACAGTGCCCAGTATACCCAGTAATACCAGTATATACTGCAAGCACTGCGCACAGTGCCCAGTATACCTAGTAATACCAGTATACACTACAAGCACCACACACAGTGCCCAGTATACCTAGTAATACCAGTATATACTGCAAGCACCACACACCGTGCCCAGTATACCCAGTAATACCAGTATATACTACAAGCACCACACACAGTGCCCAGTATACCCAGTAATACCAGTATATACTGCAAGCACTGCGCACAGTGCCCAGTATACCTAGTAATACCAGTATATACTGCAAGCACTGCACACAGTGCCCAGTATACCTAGTAATACCAGTATATACTACAAGCACCACACACAGTGCCCAGTATACCTAGTAATACCAGTATATACTGCCAGCACCACACACCGTGCCCAGTATACCCAGTAATACCAGTATATACTACAAGCACCACACACAGTGCCCAGTATACCTAGTAATACCAGTATATACTGCCAGCACCACACACCGTGCCCAGTATACCCAGTAATACCAGTATATACTGCAAGCACTGCGCACGGTACCCAGTATACCCAGTAATACCAGTATATACTGCAAGCACTGCGCACGGTACCCAGTATACCCAGTAATACCAGTATATACTACAAGCACCACACACAGTGCCCAGTATACCCAGTAATACCAGTATATACTACAAGCACCACACACAGTGCCCAGTATACCCAGTAATACCAGTATATACTACAAGCACCACACACCGTGCCCAGTATACCCAGTAATACCAGTATATACTACAAGCACTGCGCACGGTACCCAGTATACCTAGTAATACCAGTATATACTACAAGCACCACACACAGTGCCCAGTATACCTAGTAATACCAGTATATACTACAAGCACCACACACAGCGCCCAGTATACCTAGTAATACCAGTATATACTGCCAGCACCACACCGTGCCCAGTATACCCAGTAATACCAGTATATACTGCAAGCACTGCGCACGGTACCCAGTATACCCAGTAATACCAGTATATACTACAAGCACCACACACAGTGCCCAGTATACCCAGTAATACCAGTATATACTACAAGCACCACACACAGTGCCCAGTATACCTAGTAATACCAGTATATACTGCAAGCACTGCGCACGGTACCCAGTATACCTAGTAATACCAGTATATACTACAAGCACCACACACAGTGCCCAGTATACCTAGTAATACCAGTATATACTGCCAGCACCACACACCGTGCCCAGTATACCCAGTAATACCAGTATATACTGCAAGCACTGCGCACGGTACCCAGTATACCCAGTAATACCAGTATATACTACAAGCACCACACACAGTGCCCAGTATACCCAGTAATACCAGTATATACTACAAGCACCACACACAGTGCCCAGTATACCTAGTAATACCAGTATATACTGCAAGCACTGCGCACGGTACCCAGTATACCTAGTAATACCAGTATATACTACAAGCACCACACACAGTGCCCAGTATACTCAGTAATACCAGTATATACTGCAAGCACTGCGCACGGTACCCAGTATACCCAGTAATACCAGTATATACTACAAGCACCACACACAGTACCCAGTATACCCAGTAATACCAGTATATAC
>CAMRHE010001825.1:0-30921 GCA_947044405.1 Leptodactylus fallax | reverse complement strand
TTCACTTTCTAATATTGATGGCCTATCCTTAGGAAAATGCCTTTAAATTTATTGTCATCTGTACCAATCTTCAAGTGACCAGACAAAGCGCTTGTTCGAGATTAGAAACACATGACTGTGGGATTGCAGCTCAGCTCCATTCGGTTCTGTAACCACACACAACCAATAGTCACGTGTTGAGTTGCTTCTGGCGGAGAGCAACTTCCTTTTACAACCCCTTTAAAGAATTATGTTGACATCAAACATGTATTGATATTAGATTTTCTAAAGAGGTATTCCCATCTCAAGGAACAAATTCAGGCTTGTAGCTTAAGCTAACTAAAGTGTTTTAGTCAATACATTGCTTTATCTATCTTGGTCTGTTTGCCAGATATGACTAAATCTCTCTCTTCAGTGGTTTCAGCTGGTTGCCTAGGTTACAGACCTGCTCACAGATTGGGATGATGACTCAGCCCTTGCTCCAGACACACATATTCAATTCACATATTCTCTCTGCATACTGCTTTCAGTTTTTGAGCCCTGGTAAAGGCTAGATAAGTTTCTTAAGTTGTATCTCTGTTATCTGTGGATGTAAATTTAGAGATAACTGTCCTTTACAATAAGCAGGTGCTCTGTGCTGGAATGAGCTGAATACCCGGAAGTGGAGGGGAGAGGAGACAGGAAGGAAGCTGAAATTCTGAGATGAGAAATCCCGTTTACGTAAAGCAACAGAGACAAGAAACTATTGTGTTTGTGCTGCTGAATTTTTATTAGTCTACGCAAAGCAAAGAAATTCAGTTAAATGTCTCCACTGATACACACGATACGTCGCAATCTCATGACATAACCATCGGTGATTTGTGAGTGTTATAAGTTGGCAAAACTCCCCTCAGAAGTTAAGACAAAAACTTAAAAAAAAAGAGAAGACATTGTGGCTACAAGCCATATGTGATTAATTTCATTATATCATTTTGGAACTGGTGAGACAACCGCCATGTTCTGCATTTCTTCAGGATTCTGTAAGAGACATTAAAAATATTTTACATCATGCTATAATAGAGACTGATAAATGGCTGTCCAGTGTAGTGATTGTCAACTCCTATCGGCCAGATATCTCACAGTGCTTAAGAGGACCTGGCACGTGAATGGCTGTCTGCTCCCTTGTCCATTCTTTCAAGACATCAGCAAACCTGGATCCTGGGAGAGGTGAGTGTGAGATGTGTGATTGGGAAGTGGTCTTTGGCTGTTACTGTTATCACTAAAGGGAAGCTATGGCTGACACTCATGGCGGGCTATGGATATCAAAGACATGAATCAATATACCAACCACCTTTTCAATATTGTGTAGGTGATGTATCAGTCTTTGACTCATCAAGGACTGGACTTAGCAAAACCTCAGAAGGAATCTATCATTGAAGGGATTGTCCGGGATAAAACGATATTTCTACTCCAAGCTAAACCGCCCATGTGACCGCCCCAGGCACATTTTCAGATTCCGGTGACGTTCCGTTTCCCCTATTCTGGAAACAGAATGTTACCTATACTAACCCCCCACCCCCACCCCATCATACCTACCTGTCCAGATCTTGTGGGCACAGGACATCACTTCCTTCTCATGCTACAGCGCATGCCGGCACTCCGGCTCTAATGCGCAGGCGCTGGCAGACGTCAAGAAGAGCAGGAGTCGGGCGCCCAGAGGGAAGTGATGTGCCAAGAAGATCCGGACAGGAAGACAAGTAAGAATGATGGGGTGGGTTGAGTTAGTTAGCAAGGGCTAGTAGTGGGAGGGTGAGAGAGAGAGAGGGGGGGAGAGAGAGAGAGGGAGGTAGTGTAAGTCAGCTCTGAGTGAAGCTCAATGCATCATGGTAGCTGTAGGAAAACAGAACAGAAAGATGTCCATGTAAACAAATGCAGAAGATGCCAGGAGCTCTCAGAGAAACCCACAAATCACTCAAAAACTGCTAAAGGTATATGGGTGCATTTATTAACCTATTAATAACACTAACAGACCTTTTTTGAAAAATTATTTTTTGCCTGGAAAACTATTTCAGCAAGTTGTGGTTCATCAGTTGTCCTTTCTTGGACTATACTTGGTAGGTGACCACCATTGCATACCGAGAACACCCTAGAAGACTTGTCGTTTTGGAGATTCCCTGACCCTGTCATCTAGTCATCACATAGTTGCTCAGATTCCTATACTTGCCCATTTTGAGGCTTCCACACAATTTTCCTGGATTCTTCCTTTAGTGATCACCCATTATAGGGGTTTTTCTGTCCCCAAATCGAATTTTCATAGTGATGACCTCTCCATAGGTCAGTATGTGATCTGTAGTTGTTCGGACCCCACAGATCATCTGTTCTAGCAGCTTCTGGGTGTTAAACACTGCTGGTGGATGGAGGACGTGTGCAGCACCATTCCTATTCAAGTAATAGGAGCGGCGCTGCAGTTCCTTGTGAATGGAGCACCAGTGTACTTCTACGACCGACCATCTATTCACTTCTGGACTGCAGGTGGTGCCGGAGATTACAGTCCCAGCACTTTCATAGCAGTGAATAGAGCGCCAGACATGTAATAACACTTGCGCTGATCACTGGGGGTACCTGTCAATCGGGGGCCCCAGCAATCAGATACTTATCCCCTGTCTTGTGGATAGGGGATAAGTGTCCATAATGGGATAACCCTTTTTAAGTAGGCTGTAATTAAAGTGTATGTCATGATGACACAGTAGCTGCCAACATTCCTGGCTAAGGGCATGGTCAACCACAAGAGGAGTACGGTGTGTGTAAAATTAAGTCACCGTCCAAGTGATCAATTTGTAGGAGATCCTGGGGAGAATGGGCGCTCATCATATAGGCACAGAAGTTTTGTCCATGTGATCCCGAGCGGGAGGTCGGCTTTGACCCTCCTGTACTAACAAAGTTGTTCACTTTGAATAAAACCTTCAGCCCCCATTCTTTTGTTGTAATGTATTCCGTTAATAATGACATAAATAATAGGATTCAAGATACCAGGGTTTACTTACTTAGTAGAACACCTAAAGCTTTTACCTAAAGCAGAGAAAACCGTATTAAACACCCAAGTCTGTATCTGCATCATACATAGTTTAGCATGAAGTGGCCACAACACTTACCACAGTACAGAAGATCTGTGTTATAATGTTACCAATCTGTAAAGCAGGCTGCAGACAGATGAAGACAGAATTTATCAATGAATTGTTCATTTCTTTATCCCCATGCTGAATGTGCTGGTATTTCACTAATATTGCTTATTGGCTCGGTTGTGTACATGTGCTATTAAGTAACACAGATAGGGTCTATACATAGGGTGTGATATGTTAGAAAGGAAATACCACAAAACTTTTTATTCCACCATTTTTTCCACAGCATTTATTCCACCAGAAGATAGCCATTTACCACCACAGGTACCATGTTCAGTCTCTTGTTTTGTCATAATACATGTTCACACATTGCAGACACATTGCAAAATTCCTGAATTAGATGGCTTTCACACGGATTTCTACAAATTCATATATTTGGACGTTAAAGTGGTTTTTCCATAGTCTTCAATGGCGCAGCAAAGCATTACCTAAACCCGCTGCGACACTGGCAAGTGAACAGCACAGCAAACAGCATGTAAACATTACTAGGAGCCGCGCTGCCCTGGTACAGCTGATGTGCAGGGATCCCGAGAGTCGGACCCCAGGATAGGTCAGCAGTGTTAGAAACTAGACTACCCCTTTTAGGAAAAAAAACGCAGATCACTGTGTAGTGGATGGGATTTTAGTGAATCCCATCCCCACACAGTGGTAAAATACGTGCAGTGGACACGCTGCGACTTCCAAAACTGTTGTGGTTTTGGAAATCGCAGGATGTCAATTATACCTACAGAAACGCCGATGGTTTCCCTATAGGTATAATTGAAGCAAAAAGTCTGCAGAGGAAACCTCTGCGAACTTTCTGTGAAAAGCGCTGCGGGAAAAACCGCCATGCGTTGCCGCCATGGTTTTTTTTCACATTTTGCTGTGGGATGCTTAGCCTCAAGGATACTTATTCCCTATACACAGGATATCATGAGGATCCCTGAATCCCCTGTATAAATGGAGCAGTAGATCCTATTCAGCTATTCTCAGGACAGTGTATGCAGAGGTCTGCTTTTGGTACGGTACACTGTGCCCGAACACCCGGGACCCCTGCTGTTCTGATACCGATGACCTATCCTAAGGACAGACTATCGATAACCAGTCTTGGATTACCCCTTTACGTACCACATCCAGAATAGATGTGGCCAACAGATCAGGACAGTGTTACTTTAGGACATGAATATACAATGCTCTCAAGATCCCTGCAGTTTCAACACCGCATTTAAGAAATCCCCAAAAAAATGTGGGTTGGAAAAAATGGAAGGGGATTCAGATTTAAAAGTAGAAAAGAAAGAAGAAAAGAATGGCAGGTTCTTACAGAAGATATGCCAGGATATAGGTTGTGTCTGTCTGTCACACTGTTACCCTAGATTCACTCGACCGAGCTTGGTCCGTGCGTGCGCCGGATTTCCCAGCCTGAACAGTATGTTGGGAGAGGGACTTCTAGCATAATAGTTATCTATGCTTGTGATCCCATAGTACAGGACACTATGTCGCTGGGAGGCAAGGACTTCTAGCATCATAGATAACTGTAATGCTAAGCCAACATATGGACCAAGTTTCACTGGGGAAACTCGGTCGTGTGAATCTAGGGTAACGCCGGGATCCATTACAGTGTGTCATTGTGCTGCAGCAATCACAATTCTAAGTTCTCATTAACATTCAGTCTGTACTGTATCCAAGAACTGATAATGTATGCATGCTTCACGTACAGATCTGGCATAATGTGGCAAATTTTTATTTTTTTTGTAAAATTTCAAAACCAACTTGCATTATACGCTGCCATGTCAGTGTTTTGTTGCAAAAAAAAAAAGTGCTACAGTAAAATTTGGTGTTTTGTATTTTTTTCTTTGCCAAAACCCAGTGAAGTTATATACCCTACCTTATATACCCTACCTTGACAGTGCATTGGGTTTTTAAGGCTAAGGCCCCACGCAGCAAATCGCTGCAAAGAAATGCTGCGGAAAAGACTGTGGCATAAACGCGTTTTTTCCGCAGTTTTTCACAGAAAGTCCGCTTCTATTATACCTATATGGAAAACTCCAGCATTACAGACAACTCATTTATAAATCATTAAGTATATATGGGATGTATAGAGGGAAGAGGAAAAGGGAGCAGCACATACCCCATGAAAGATCAAGACTCCATTGCTATCTTGTATTATATTGTCAACCACCTATAGAAAGAATGCAAATAGTGAGAAAGCTTCATTATAAAAGTATTATTTCTAATTTAACATCTATTTTGTGGCCTATTCCTATCTCACAACATAATAGTACATAACCCTAACTGTCAGGATCAGAGGTGACTTTGATCCCGGCCTTTTATTCCTTAGATGCCATGGTTTAAGGAGCTTAACAATGGGAGGGTCTCCCTCTGTCACCCTCCATCAGCGCCCTCAATGATGTGTTTGCAAGGTGATAGGTTATCATGGTAGTCGAGACCTAACAAAGACTCCCAATTCTGTCATGTATATAAGCCTATAGATGACTATATGACACTGACAGGCACTTATATATTGCTGTCTATCATTCATTTCTAGGTTTACTGTGCCTTTAAGAGGTTAAAATATTTTTAAGGACTTACATTTGTAAGCTCAGGATCTTTCAGGGGTCCACCAACAAGCAAACAGGAAGACCTTTCCTAAACAAAGAAGTTAAGTTTAAATAAGGTACGTCACTGCCTATGCATGTTATACAGTAGCTATGCTCTTAAAAGTGTAAGTGGTGGTCACTTTAAATGGCTCTATCTCTGGTGTGATACCACCTACAGAAGATTCTGGTGTCATATGAAAGCTGAGAGTCATTGAGCCGCTGCACATAAAGCTCAAGTGCCAGACTGTGTTTTAATAGAGGGCGCATGAGCTCCCCAGCTCCTTTCCCATAATGCCTTGTGATATGTAGATGCTAAGTAGAGGGCAAAAGGCAATTAAAATCTCTACACACCTTTACTGGTGCTCTCCTCAATGTGAGAGATTCTTGTCCCTAACCCACTCATTGCCTCCCACTAAGCCAGCCAATTCACTTTGCTCTGTACTGATGAAGGACAACGATCCGGAAACAGCGCTGTATGCAGATAAGTGAAATTGGCTTGGCTAAAATCCCTTTTGCTGTCTCAAGGCTCGGTGAGTCAAAAGCAAATTGAGGATTTGTTACATCCAATAGAGGGCGCATGAGCTCCCCAGCTCCTTTCCCATAATGCCTTGTGATATGTGTTTTAACTAGTGATATATCTGGGGGTTTTATAGCTAGTATGATGATCAGATATAAAACCTTAGATAAAGCTATTCAAAGTGACCACTAACTCCCTGTTGGCAACTGTTACAGCTGTACATACTGGCAGTACTAGGTGTATAGATTTTCCATGGCAACACACCAGTTAGAGTAAAGTACTGGAATACTTTAAGATTGGCCATTATTTTCTGTGAAATATATTTGGTTACGTACACGATCCCCCAGTGAGAAAAGTAAAATTAGTGAACATTTTTGTTATATACTTTATTAACCTAATACACCCCCAGGGGTGCCACAACAATCCAGAGGGGAGATGGCTGTATGTCCTCTTTCAACTACATCGGCATCCTTAGGCTCCTGGAGCGCTGCTCTTGCTGCTCAAATAGGATAGGTGATGTCATGGCAGTGGGAGGATCAACTGTACAGTGTTGGCGCAGGCAGGAGATGGTAGGGGTCTGAGTGGCAAGAACAGTACTCGAGGGGGAGGTGATAGACTCCTTTAAAAACTTTTATTTAAATCATGGTTTACCAATATTATATAGAACATATTGCTGAATATTTTGAAGAAAACAATCTTACCACGATACTTCGAAGGTCATCGCTCTCTATTTTAGAGCTGGATCTCTATGAATGTAGTAATAATAATAGTAATGTAATTACATTGTTATCATTTATGTATAATACAGTTACATGAAAAGCAAAGTAGACTCTCTTGGAATTCTAGGGTTTTATTGTTCATGACAATACAATTACCAAAAGACTGAACAAGTATGGATTATGTGGAAGGTTTGGCAGGAGAAAGCCTAGCTTCTAAAAAGTTGCATCTGTATAAACCACAAAACTTCTGGAAAAATGGGTTGAATTTATTAAAACTGGTGTTTCCAACTCCAAGCTAAAGCTATTTGTGCCTGAATCATCAAGAACTTCCGGCCTCTTAAGAAATCATCCACTCGCCCGTGCACCAGAATGGAAATCTGCATCAGTCAGGAACTGGTGTAGATTTTCTGTGTAACTCACACCACTTTTCTGGCGAGTGAACGTGGGATGTGCTGTAGATTTGGCTCAAGAAAGGGCCTTGTTGCAAACATGCGCTACATTATCACTCATCTACGTCAGAAAACTGCTGTAGACGGGATAATAAATTTCACCCAATGGACCCAAGTGGAGATGTTTGGCCATTACGCTCAGCGCCATATATCAGAACAAACATCTCATAGAGCTGTGGCGGAGGGGGTATGATTTGGGCTTGTTTTGCAGCCACAGGATATAGGTACCTTCCATTTTTTGAGTCAACCATACAATAAATCAAATGTTTAGTCATCTATCCAGCAGCTAAAGCTTGGCCGAAACTGGGTCACGCAACAGGACAATGACCCCAAGCACAGCGACAAATCTACAGCAGAATGAAAGAGAAAAGAATCAAAGTGTCGTAATAGCTTAGTCACAGTTCAGATCTAAAAATTGAAATGCGCATAATGTGCCGGGAGCCACGTCTACTGAGGCCAGCCCGCCTCCCCGCGGACCTGCAAAAGACCCCCAACGGCCCGGTCCTGGTCCGCGGACCGGTGGTTGGGGACCCCTGCTTTAGGGAACTAGTATTTGTGCTATAGTAAAGTGACACACTTACATCACTCTTTTTAATAAGATGGTAAGTTTCCCATAGTGTGATATTTTTCTTTACTTACCTTACATACTATTGCTTTCAAGTCAATAAGAAGTTGTGTAAGTTGTCCCTAGAAATAAAATAACACATCACTACCTGTCTGTTTCTAGGTATGTACAGGGGTGTACTTGCCATGTTGGCAGACCTTGCAGCTGCTATTGCACCTGCTGTTGATTTCCTTCTCTTTTCTGATGATTTTTTTTCGAGCAACCACCACTAGAGGAGTCCTCAGTGCTAATATATTTTTTTACAGATTCTATGGAGTGCAATGGTAGCTGCATAAACTCCTATGTACAGAGCTCCCCTAGTGGTGGCTGCAGGCAGTCAGTTTTATTAATTACTATGTATAGGGAAGCAGGTGATGTCAGGGTGATGACAAGAGACCACTGCAGTCAGTCATTGGCCTCGGCAGTGTGGCTGCAATGGTCACGTGTCGTTGAGATGCCGACTTTGTTGCCCAGTAAACGTGGCAGAATTTCTTAGCTGCCACTATTAGATTTACTACAGTATATTTACTGTCCTAACCTTTGTTATTTATGTCAGTATACTGTTCCACTTGCAAAGTTTTTGTAACTTTCATTTCCTATGCCATAAAGTCATATGTATCTGTACACCAAGAAGTGGTAAATGTGCCATACATACCTCTACAATCAGAGAAAAACAATCTGTTGTGAGCAATTGTTTTGTCTGGAAAATAGAAAGGATTTGGTTATTATTACGCGATACGTTCCCTGCTTGTTGTTTTTTATGTCTTACTCTATCTGAAGCCATTCATGTCCCACAAGTGTTGTCTAATGCAGACCCCACGGACTATTTTACCTGGGCCCAGTAACCAGAACATGATTCCTGAGTCTCACCGGTGCTTGATGTCCATGTCCACACCAAAGAGATTTCTCCACTAATGTTTTCATTTGTCTCCAGCGCTCAAATCAATATTACAAAAAGCCCAAAATGAATCAATAATTTTGGTAAATAAGGCCTCATACACACTACTGCTGTTTTTCACGGCCAGCACTGACCCATTCATTTTTATGGCCTCATACACATGACAGTGTGTTTTCTTGGTTCTGTGTATGGGGCCTTGTTGCGGAAAAGCTGCTTTTGTTTGTTGTAGATTTTGTTGCGTTTTTGAGCCAAAGCCAGGGGTGAATTTAGCAGAAGGAAGAAGTACAGTATAAGGGCTTCCTGTATATTTTCCATTCCTTTTGAAGCCACTCCTGACTTTAGCTCAAATAACCGCAGCAAAATCTGCAACAACAAACAAAAAAAGCAGCTTTTAGGCCAAGGCCACATGTGGCATAAACGCTGCTGCAAAAACCGTGGCGTTGTACAGTCACTGCAAAGTGGATGACGAATCCTAGCGAATCCCATCCACACATTGCAGAAAAATACGTGCAGCAGAAATGCTGCGATTTCCAAAACCATTGTGGTTTTGGAAATCGCAGCATGTCAATTATACCTACGGGAATGCCGGTGGTTTCCTTATTGAAGCAGAAAGTCCGCAGAAGAAACCTGTGGTCTTTCCCGCAGCAATGTTTTGCTGTGGCTCGCTACATGGGGCCTTAGCCTTACACAGTGTAGAACCTTAGCCTATAGCTAGGATCACGTCGCTGAAACCACCAAAAATCAGCGGAGAGAAAAGTCCTGCATGGAGAACTCTCCGTCGGTTTCAGTATAAAAAAACCCGGCGGAAATGTTTATGGACACCCGGCGGACCCCATGTTTTAGCGGATGGGCTCTCCATTGTGACCTTAGCCTAAGGCTGACGTGATGCAAAGTTGTGTACATGGAGGGGATCGGCCACAGCCTTAGGAGGGTTGGTTATGTTAACCTTGCCTTGGATGTATTTCACACTATAAAACACCATTTTAATTACGGATAATATGTTAAAAAAAAATCATATCATAACAAAATCATAGAAGTTTATACAAAAATGTATCTGGAAGAGTTATATGTTGTGAACCGATGGACCGCGTTTCCATAAGTTTAACTCTTTAGACAAACATACACTTTTTTGTCCAATTTTATCTTTGCTTAAAGGGGACACATCTGGGTGTGGTTTGCAAATGTTAAAATATGGGTGACATACAATTGCACACGCCACCTCACTGACTTCCATTATAGGTATACCTTAAATAGAGGCATGCCTGAGGAATCGCACAAAAACGTATGGAAAATTGATAACTTTAGCACTGTATGTGTACATTTGGCCCATAGGAAGCAAAATGATCCATCGGGAATATCTTCCTATATATCTTATATTAGTGTAGTAGGGAATAAGCCTTATTTATCTACATATATCTACATAGTGATAGAGATTTCATACCAGAGCAGAGACGGCATTGAAAGCAGGGTTAGCCAGTCCGTCGCTTTCCTACATGTAAAAGAAATGTTACAAAGATCCTAAATAATATCAAGCACGAAACAAAAACATCTCACAAGCAATCGGTAAAGACAATTTTTTTTTTTCCTTGGGTTAACAGGGGTAAAAGGGGTTTTCGGGACTAAAATATTGATGACATAAATATTGATGACCCACCGACCCGGCTGTTTGAGGACAGCAAGGAACGTTGTATAGTGGTTGTGGCTGGTTATACAGAGCGGGCTACATGTGACTAGAATTACTTACTGTAATGGTCACTGCAGGTATTTACCATAGTGGCAGAAAAAACATGTGACTGATAAATGGGACTTCACTGAAGTAGAGCCATGTAAGGAGATGAAGGGTTAACCTCCTTAGCAAGCAACCATAGGTGGGGATCTGGAATTGAATACACATAAAGTCTCTGCCTAAGGCAGGCTGGCATCCATTTATAAAAGGGGTTCATTCAGTGGTCTATTTGTGACCGTCTCCTGGATGTGTAACGCAGAGAAATGTATGTTGTGGTTCCTTGTGTTTGGTTGCGTCGGAGGACTTCTTTAAGACGCCCTGTGTTATGGCTGCTTGCTAGCTGCGGCATGACGCTTGGGTTATAAAGAGCGGACTTGGCACTTTTCCAGGGCATTGATATAGAGAATCGTAAAGGGATTGATACATTTCCCCCACTGTGTAGTGTATAGGATAAAAGTAACTTACCAAGATAGGTCTTATTGTGTCCACAAGTTCTGAAACGGCAGCTTTCGAAGGTTCTCCATCCCCACTCTGAAATGAATTCACATGAGTTTGTGCTTCAATACAGTTCACTAATATAAAAACATCTTCAATATGCAGGTCCCACATCTGGGACACACACCTGTTTATAGAAGGAATCCCAACCCCCGTCTCACCTCACCTAATCTAGGCTGTCAGTGGTGGTCGGATTAACAGAGACAGCAGAACGCACTGTTGTACGCTGTTTCCATAACTTCCATAAAATAAATGAAACCGGGAACAGCATAAAAAACTGTGTATTGTATGGGAGTCATGGGGGTTTCGTAAACCTGACCACCACCAGCAGCTTGGATTTGGCAGTGCGGTCTTAAAACTAGCCAGATTTACGGCAGTGGCTAATGTTAGATGATAAGTCTGGTGCATCTTGTCTAAGTTTACACCACCTAGAAGTTGGCTTAATTTCTGACAAAAATGCACTAACGTTTTGGTATACTTTTCAGCACATGGTGTTGCATGTTAAGCCCAGCCCCCTTTGTGGAAGCCCCACCCCTTTCCAGAGAAGTCCTGCCTCTTTGTTGGACAAGGGCCAGAAAGGCCAAAAAGCTGTGTATCAGTATAATGTCTATTAACTATGTGAAAACAGAAAGAGTTACCAGTCCCGGAATATTCAGGATAGCATAAACCTCACAACCAGTTTCACCCTGTAAAATAATTCATAGAAAACCTATATATTTAGAGTTTTAGGACATACTGTATTATGTCATTAACAAAATATTCTACGCAAACTCTTGTCTAGTACGGTATACTGTATATTGGTAAATTTTCACAGGACGAAAATACATAAAATAATCCAGTTCTTCATTGTAGATAAAAGAAAAACTTACCAAAGCATCTTGTAATTTACCATAAACTTTTCTCCAACTTTCTTCATTCAACCTTCCCTGGAACACAGTACAAAGATGATGGGAGATTACCATCTGTAACATCTGGAATTTGTATAAGATTGTGTAATATAATTGAAGAATTGATACATAATACAGATTATTTAACCCTTTCATGATTGCTGCTGTTTTAAAGGCAATAATTATTATTATATTATTATTATTATTATTATTAAAAAGGGGTTTCCCAGGATTCATAATTATCCTCCGCACTTAAAGATTGTCAGGGTTTGGACCAGGGGCGTAACTAGCAAAGACTTTTGACTTGGGGCCACCCCACAGCATAGCGCCCACTTTCTTGGCCTCCACACAGTATAACACTCTATTTACACACACTATAATGTTCCAAAGTGGCCTCCAGACAGTACAATGTCCCATAGCGGCCCCTCCACACAGTATAATGTCCCACAGCGGCCTCTGCACACAGTATTATGTCCCGCAGTGGCCCCGTCCACACAGGATAATGTCCCACAGTGGTCCCTGCACACAGTATTATGCCCCATAGTGGCCCCTCCACACAGTATTATGCACCATAGTGGACCACACACAAACAGTTATTATACTTTCGGGTGTTTTCAGACCCCAGAGTATAATGATGAGAGGCCCAGGAGAGGTGACAAATAGAAAAGCCAGCGTTACTTACCTCTCCTGGGCTCAGGCGCACTCCTTGCTGCTTTCGGACCTTTTCAATGTCAGCACAGACATCACGTGGGCCAGGCCAGAGTTGTGATACATAATGACGCCGGCCAGGGCCACGTGATGTTTGGGATGTCACTAAAGAGGCCCAAAGATTGCAGGGAGTCACGCAGAGGCACAGGAGAGGTGAGTAACACTTAATTTTTATGTTCACTCACCTCCCCTGGGCCTCCGATCATTATTCTCCGGGGTCCAAAGAGACCCCAGAATATAATAATAGCAGTATTTGTTGGAGTTCGTCCAACAAATACTCCTTGCCCGCGGCCTTACTTACCGATCCCTGCTCCTGCTCAAAGCCTCATCCGCTTCCCCTTCTGCCCTCCAGGGAGCCCCAGGGACATGATATGCGACGCACAAGGGGAAGAGGAGTTGGCTGTGAGCAGGAGCGGGGATCGGTAAGTAAATAGGGCAATGTGCTTGTTTCTAAATTGCAGTTATCCCTTTATTTATGTACATATTTTTGCTTTGTAGACCTTTCTTAGGAGGAAAAAATGGTCCAAAACAAAAAAAAAAAAGCAGGGCATGTGGCATGGCTGAGCAAAGGAGAAACAGATTTTTGGAGTAAGTATTATTAATTGAACACATTACGTTCCGACTGGTTGCACACTTAGGATTTCTGGTGTTTTTATCGAATATTTGATAGCACTGCAGTTTTGGATGCAGCTGGCTACATTCACACGACCGCATTAAATTCAGTGCCAGTGAATAGGAGCTATTCACATGACCATTATGGCCATAGATTGTGAAAAATGGATGTTCTTCATGGCCGTTTTGTACCTTGGTTGTCTGAGGTTAGGGAGCCTTAGGTTAGGGAGATGGACATCATAATCCCTACGGGTTAGACATCGCAAATTCGCCACCAGCTAACCCACAGTGATTTACATTTGCAGCACAGTGAAGGGGGATTAACCCTTAAAGGATGCAAGGTAAAATGACATGACAGCTTTCTCTGGTGGGTCATGATCACAGTGATACCATGTTTGTACCGTTTCTATGATGTTTTAATAAATATAATGCCTCTTTACAAAAATAAGTGATTTGCTTGAGGGGGGGGGAAACCTTATTCTGATGTCCATAACTTTTTTATTGGCTGAGCTATGTGAGGCCTTTTTAATTGTGGGGCCAGGTTTATTGGTATGTATGACTTTTTAATCACTTTTTATTGCTTTTCTGGGGGGAGGCAAGATGGCCGAAACACATTCATTTGTGCATTGCAGTATTTAGTTTTTGTTACAGGATACATGGATTTATAGGCACATGACGCTATGTACTATGTGAGTTTATTTATTTTATACATTATTTATTTTTTTAAATGCATAAGGTTTTTTTTTTTTACTTTTTATGACTTATTTTTTATGCTTTTTGAAAACTTTTTTTTTTACACTTTATTGCTTTTTTTTTTTTTACTGTCCCACAAAAACACTCAAACTTAGGATCCTATGATCCCCTGTACCATATCCTGCAATACTTCAGTACTGCAGTATATGTTACATAGACACCCTATGTTTAAGAGGCCAAAGCCCTTGAGTGGCCTCCTGTCTGTCCTGCAGCTAGCCAGAGTCTCAGCTATATAAGGTCGATTGCAGACAATCGTGCTGCAACCGGTCGGCCATGAATTAAAGGCACAGGCGGCACATGGGGATGTCCCCGTGTGCCGCCTGTTCACAGGCCTTGCTTCCGCGGCTCCTTTCATTAAATGAATAGGAGCCACGGAAGCAAGGGCCGCAAAATAGGACAGGAATAGGACCTATTCTATATTTTGCAGCCCGGACTGTCAGCCCGCACACGGGACCATGAAATTCGCAGTCATGTGTACGGGCCCATAGAAAAGAATGGATCAGTGTGCTAGCCGTGAAATACACGAATAGCACACTGATCACGGCCATGGTCGTCTGCAACCGGGCTAAGACACAAGCAATGTAGCAAGCACAGATCCTGCGCCATACTATTATAGTGCAGAACGTTAACTGTACGCTCAGTGTGACTTAGGCTAAACCTCCACGTTGCAGAAGATGCTGTATTTTTTCCCGCAGCATTTCCGCCACAGCAAAACTGCTGCGGGAAAAAATGCAGCATTTTACAGTACCTGCAAAGTGAATGAGATTCTGGTTAATCCCATCCAAACATTGATGGAAAATCGAAGCATGTGAATTATACCTGCGGAAACGCTGGCGTTTTCCCTATAGGTTTAATAAGGGGAGAGAAAAACTCAATGTAAAACACTGCTGAAAGTTTCCGCTGCAGGTTTTTTTTCCCGCAGCGTTTTTTAACTGCATTTTGCTACGTAGGAACTTAGCCTTAATATAGTAATAGTGGTAAGGGGTTAAACAAATCCCACCCACATGATAATTTAAAAAATTGCAGCATAAAGTGACTTGGTACAATTTAAACCTGCAGAGAAATCTGCAGATTATCCTCAGCAAAAGCCACACAGGACTGTATGTTTGTGTAGCCTTAACCTAAGTCCTCCTCTTATATTTACCATTCCCTACCGAATCCACTAAAGGAGTAACCATTCTGAAGGAATCACAGCAGTTGGGGCAGTGTGCCTCTCCACAGCAAAGGTAAGACTGAAGCACTCGCCACAAAGCCTCCATATTTGAACCCTATAGTTATCAGATCCCAAACAGAACTTAAAAGCTACTGATGATACAGTTCCAGCCCGTAGCAGTCCCGGTTTTTCGTCCACACCACTGTAAACAAAGGCAACGGTGTCTGGCTGTCAATGGCAGGACTTGTAGTGAGTGCTGTGACACTAAATTTACTTCTGCTACGTTCCTAGAAATGGTCCAGACAGAGACAGTGGTATGTAATGAAGGCGCCCCCTGTGTCTGGATGGAGGACAAGAAAACTGTGGGAGTTGCTCGTCCTTGATAAAACAATCTGTATTGGTGGTCTGTCTGGGAGTGTGCTCACTTCTCGCAACGCCCCCTAATAACTAGGTCAGAATGGCATAGATGGCATCCTGCTTATCTCTGTCCAATGACTTTCGAAGTCTCTCACCAAGAGGTAAACTACACAAACGTAGCCTCTGAAAGCCTGTGTGTAAAACCTCCGTAATACGGCAACTTGCATGTATCCTAAATCTCAGGAAGGGAAACCATTACTGTATTGCTGTATAGAGGGAGGAAAGCTCTTCGATCTTTGTATCTGTCTATAGTTTATCCACAGAAATTGCCCCACACGCATGCCAAATATCTGTATCCTTTAACTCTACTCTCTTAGGGATCTGATTCCATTTTGTTTACTAACATAAAATGAATGCAAACATGCTGAGGCCACCGAGATCATGTGATAGACATTGCTATAAGTTGTATGAATGCATATATTTACTTATCGGCCTTTAATAGGCAGTAGGGTGGCTCAGTGGTTAGCATTGCAGCTTTGTAGCGCTGGAGTTCTAGGTTTGAATCCAACCAAGGAAAACATCTCCAAGGAGTTTGTATGTTCTCCCTTTGTTTACTGATAGGGAATGTAGATTGTGAGCCCTATAGGGGCCAATGATTGTGAATGTCTGTAAAGCGCTGTGGAATATGATGGCGCTATATAAGTAAAGAAGATAAATTAATATTTACCAGTCCACGTTGATAGGTACATACTAATATGCTAGTTTTTACAAGAAGTTCATCCGATCTCTATTGAAAAAATAAAACCAGAAATGTAGTCATTCAGTGCAGTCTGTGAGTTGTCAGCATTACACAATCCATCCTGCTTTCTAGTAATCTACAAAAGACTGTAGTATCTACCACCAGGAGAAAATGGTCTTACAATTGCATTCATAGTAAAAGGTTCGTGTAAATAAGATTAACCATTTAAGGACATTGAGTCCATCACACATAGGTTTTGTATGGGAACTGTGCATAGACAGTCAGAAGGCTGTGGCAGCGATGGGCGATCTTACCCCTGGATATGCCGTGTTTGCTTTTTATCTGTGTAACACAGCCGAGTACCAAAAGTACTGCCGCGGGCACAACTTCTGTACTGACAGCGCTATACTATTTTTTTATTTTTTTTATTTTTTGGAAAAGTTTTAAAAAATATTAAAAACAAACTAAAAATTCAAATCACCCCCCTTTCCCCAGATTTGAAATAAAAATAAATAAATGAAAGCAAACTTAAAAAAATTATACATCTCCGCGTCCGAAAACGCCCAGTCTACAAATATTTTTCCAATATGGTGAAAAAAAAAGTCAAAAGAGCTGAACCACATCCCATAAAAACTTGAACAAAAAACAATCAAACATTCCCCAAAATGGTATAAATAAAAAGTACATCTGGCACGCAAAAAAAAAAAAGATGCCTTATGCATCCCCGTACATGGAAATATAAAAAAGTTATGGGTATCAGAATGTGGCCACTCTCCAAGAATTTTTTTTTTTCCGAAACTTTTGGATTTTTTTAAAGGAACGCCATAGAAATGAAGCCCCACAAATGCAGTTTTTCTCCCTATTCAGAATTTTTTTTCCAGTTTCCCAATACATCGTATGTAATATTATTACAGCTCAGATGACTTATTACTGATATACTGGATAACACGTTACTTATTGGAGCATAAACATGTATTATATAATAACATGTATGAAAGCAGATCCTACATATAAGCAATGGAATCTAAGAAATTGATACAGAACCTTTAGGGCATCGATTAGACAAGTAGTAGTTGAATGATGTGGAACACCTAGAATGAAAAGCAAGGTAAACATGACAGAATAAGGACATGACTATTCTACAATTCTTCATTTTTGCAATACGTTTCTACAAGATGCCATGATGGGTACTTACCATCATGATGAGATCCACTGCAGCTGCTTACCACGACCACAAAGAACACAACAGCGATCTTCATTTTCAGCCTCAAATCTCAACAATAGATCGATATGACCTGAAGGGAAGGCTCTCCATTTATATTCGCTGACATTAAAAGGGAACGCAAATAAATCAAACATTCTAAAGTTTGTTCAAACACTTACAAGTAAACAGTATAGACTGCCAGCGACTGTGACACCACCTGTAGGGTCAAAATAAGGAGGGCACAATGTCAATTATTCTCTTCAAAGGATTAAGTAGAAAAAAATGGCAACTGTGCCAGGGAAGAAAACTATCCAAATAAATCACCAATTTAAAATCACCAGATTTTGCAAAATACTAATCTTTAACCTTTCGCAGCCAGTTTTGGACTTCCTGACACGGCCCCATTTTTTAAATCTGACTTAGGCTAAGGACCCACATAGCAAGACGCAGAAAAAAAGAAATGCTGAGGAACAAAATGCGGCAGAAACGCATCATTTTTTTCCGCAGCAATTTCCATTGAATTTTTCGTTGAGTTTTCCTGTGAGAACTTTCTACCCATATTATACCTATATGGAAAATGCTGGCGCTTCCGCAGGTATAATTGACATTCTGCCATTTGCCGAAATGTGGGTGTTTTTGAAAACGCAGCTTTTCTGATGCAGATTTAATTTTTTGAAATGTGTGGATGAGATTAGCCAGAATCCTATCCACTCTGCAGGTACTCTAAAATGTTTCCGTTGTGGCCACAGCGCTGCGTTTTCGCAACCTGGGGCCCAGCCTTATGCCATTTTATGTGCCGTTTTTGTGTGGTAATAACTTTAAGGACTTTAAAGAAGTCAATTGATTTTGTTTGTTCACATTTTGGTAAAAATATTTTGTGTTTATTTTGTAAAAAGTTGGAAATATGGTGAAAATGTTGAAAAATTTGCACTTCCCAAAATTTGAAATTTTCTGTTTTACATACAGATAGTAATACCCCCCCCCCCCCCAAATGAGTTAAATACTAACATTTACCATACATTTTCTTTATCTTGGCATGGAAAAGAGCAAAAAAGAAGGGGGCACTCACCAAAGCATGTCCTAAAAAGTTGGTTTTATTCCAAAGTGTCCAAATAAAAACATCGAGTAGTGATGTAGGAGAGAGGTTATGCCTATAAGGCAGGAAGGCTTGTACTCAATACTTGCAATTCGTCTTTCTGGTTATACATCTTGGCAGTCATTTTTCAAACCTCTTTTTATTTTTTGGGGCATTAAAAGGGCTTTGAAATACTTATAGAGCATAAAACGTTTGCTAATCTTTAAACATTTCAAAAGAATTTAAATAAAATGGAGGTGAAAAACCAAAAAGCCTTCATACAGTTATTGATGGAAAAATTAAAAAAAAACTTACGTATTTGACAAGAGAAGACCACACACACAAAAAGACGGTTTGGTCATCGAGGCTTAAAACAGACCAGTTCCTAAAGGGTTAATGAAAGGATTAAAGACGCTGATGCCAGTAAGTAACATTGATAGAACAATGGGGATTTGTACATAAACATGCACAGGTATTGTTCTCAGCTGCCAGGTGTGTCTGTTCAATAACACTTTGATCTGGACATTTTTAAAAAAAAAAAAAAATATTCCCTGCTCATTTTTCAAGCTGACAGTCCAAATTCCATTTCCATTATCAGAAAGGACATCAAATAAAAGCTTTAGCCCGACCATGTCTTCATCCATAATCCTGTACTATATGCTATGTACTTACTGGCATACACGCACATAGTCGTCAGGAAAAAAACTACAATATAGTTCCACTGCATGAACCTTAAACATAACTTTTTAATAACTGCTATATTATTTCCTATTTGCTTCCCCAAAAAAAATTAGCAAAAGGCAATTAATACATTTTTACATTCCCCAAAAAGGTGGCCACAAAAACTGTAACTAGTCTTTCAAAAAAAACAAGCCTAAGCCCATGTCAATGAAAAAATAAAAAAGTTATGATGGTTGGGATACTGTGATACAGAAAAAATTTTTCCCCATAAAACGCACCTATCATAATAAAAACACAACATTTTCTATGTAAATCTGAAATATTGCTACAATTGTAACTACTTTTAGATGAAAGGTAATATATAATTTATGGTACATCCTATTATACACTGTGTAAATAAATGAGTCTAAATAGAATGCAAAAAATAATTGCATAATTTCTTTTTCACCTCTTCTTAAAAAATTATATGTAGCATAGAATGGTGCCACTAAAAAAATATACATCATCCTCCAAACTATAAGGCATGTTCCAGCTACATTGACAGTCAAGGATAATCTTATTGTGGGTGGGTGCACGGTTTTAGAAGACTTTTTAGTTGATGACCTATCCTTTAGGTCCAATTGAAGCTCCATGGCGTTCCAACATCTGGGACCCTTGTGGATCAGCTTTTTGAAGGGTCAGCGGCAATCTGCTTCACAGGCCATGTGACGGTCTGATCGCTGCTCAGTCCCAGCCAGACATCCCAGAATGGTAAGAGCTGCTGAGTCCTAGAGGATCCAGATCAGTCTGCAGTTCAGGTGTATCAGCCACAGTTGCAGGGGAAGACAGCAATTAAAAAAAAAGTAATGTTAAAATTCCCCCCAAAGGTCTATTATGACCTTATGAGGGACACGATATGTAAAATAAAAGACGAAAAATAAAGTAAAAAAAATCCCTAAAACAAACCAATAATATGTCCACATCGCAGGTTCTAGTTCCGCCCATGGACTATGTATCACTTACATAAAGGTTTAAAAACTATTTAAAAAATTTTTTTAGTAGCACTATGTGCTATTAAAAAAAGTAAAAAAAAAAACACAAAAAGACACTTTTTCCTTCTTTTTTTGTTTACACTTTTTCTAGATATTAAAAAAGAAAAAACAGGCAAAAATAAAAATAATATAAAAATAAAGCCCAAGTGCAGAAATTATTTAAATAACCTGAACAAAAAATATGTTATAGCCCTGAAAAGTTTATGTACCAAAAAAACATGATCCGGGGAAGATGACCTGGTCCCGAAGTAGTTAAATCGTGTTTGTATATTAAACATGTTTTGAAAGAATTTTTGGTGATGTTTATAATTTTCCATATTATTACCTATATCTTAAAATCCCCAAAATCTTGCAATTGCAACTCTTGCCACTAAGCCTAAAATAGTTTGTGTCTTTCTGTCTAATGGAATTGGACCATGGGCCATAGACACAATGGTCTGGAGCAGACCCTATTGACTTCTATGGGAGGCATGCTCTTCATTACACAGATGGCGTTGCAGATATGCTATGATATTAGGAAGTCTCCGCATATTATTTGGCTTAGTGGCCAGAGTCAAACTGCAGGGTTGTTAGGACTTTTTTTTTTTTAAATATAGATAATAACAAGCCAGGTAAATGTCCCGGTAGTCCATCTATTACAATCCGCATGGATTGAAGCCAAGATGGGTGGGAAGTTGTGTCGAAAAAGGTCTTTCGGGTCAGGTGTGAGATGGACTCATATTGGCTTCTACCTCTGTTCGACCAGTTCTGATCACTTCTCCCAAAATAACAAGGACTGTGGTTGAGCTCGATCCCAAGTTTTCCACAAGTAGGCACCCCATACATAACCTCTGGACTACCCTCATGAATCCAATGCCTGTTCTACTGAAATGTACTCCCTTTTCTGCACACTTTGGGGGAGATTTTTCAATCCCTCTACAAAAGTTTTCTGATATAGAGGGATGATATTGTGGCGCATATTTGGCACAAGGCCCATTCTTGCACTAAATGTGCACCACAAACCCTGTTCTGCGCATGACTCACCATATTCTGCGATTGGGCAGGGAGGGGGACAGGGGCACCTCAGCCTGACATATTTATTAAATGTTATATTTTATATAGTTTTCTGACATGAGTTAGAATGGAAATCTACGCCAGCCTCTTCATAAATCAGTCATGTCCTGTGCCTGTTGTAGACTGGCTCATCCACGTCCCAGCGGCAGAATGGAAATCTACGCCAGTTAGGAGCTGACATAGAATTTCCATTATAACTCACCCCAGAAAGCTGGTGTAGATGGATTGATGAATCACCCCCATGTATGAAAAAGGACATAATATACAAAAAAAATCATAGAAAAAATGGCCACCCTTACCCAATGCCACTATGTAGAATGCAGACAGGCCCTTGCAATATATGATAGAAACAGCTCAGGTACATAATGCTGATATAGCACCCACACATACACCTACAATACATGAGGGGGGGTGGATGCCTGCATCTCAAATGCACACAGATAAAACTTATACAGGGTGCTGTCACATGATAAGTGTAAGCTTTTATTCTGTGTCCCCGCCCCCCATGTATTGCATGAGCTATAATAAATCAGACAGGCCAGGGCGTCCCCCATCTCGGCCCACCCTGCTCCGCCCACATTCACATTTAATGTGGGGGAGGGGGAGGTGCGTAACGGGGCTTGTGGCAATCTAGAAAGGACTTGCACCAAATGTGCACTTTCAATATCATCCCTCTGTGAACCGAGAGCAAGGCAGGTGGTTTGGTCTCCGCAACCAGAAATGAACGCACACGCGGTAGTTCAAGAAAAGAATATATATTTACTATAAGTTAATAAAGGCTATTTGAAGGTAAAATGACAGGGATAAAGACAAGCAAAAAAATATACAATATAGCATGAACAATTTCAAGGCAAATTCTGCAATGGTTTCTACTTTTACTCTGTCCAATTCTGCAGTATGGACACTGAATGAACAATATACTCAAAACTATCCCTAACTGACCCTGACATCACATTTGGGTGCACCCCCCTTTCCCCCAGTGGTCCAGGTGGACCACTTACAGTCTGTAGAAGCGCGCGGTGGGGCCCAAAGTCGTTCCTTTCTTTTATAGCGAAACGTCCTCTCCTCACGGTTATCAGGATCTTGGGAGAAATGAAGTCCTTTTTAACAGGGAAACCCAATGAATGCAATGTAATCCAACAGCAGATTCCACTCAGCACACTGACAGTCCTGCCGAATCCATACACTGAGCTGGGATGTAAGCCGGGGTTTAGCAGGTGCCGTCCAGTACATCAACAGCACTGCGAGTCTCTATCTGTGGTATCCATATACACAGTCACAATGTCAGTCTCACTGATCAGCCACTGAGCACAGTTCCTTTCACGTGGACTCACTAGTCCTGTTGTCTCTTTACACTCTGTTTGTCTCTGGACCAAGATACAGCTTAGCTGTACAGAAAAATCTCCACACCAGTTCAATACAACACTTGCTAAGATGGCTGCTGCTCTCTGTCTCGTCACTTCCTGCTTCTCTGCTCACACTCTGTCTGCAGAACAGGCAAGCTGACATAAAAGGCGGGGGGAGTCACTCCAGCATCATGTCACAATTACAATGGCTGCTGTCTTAAAGGAACAGAATCACAGAAATACATTCAACATTAACAGTTTATACAGACAAATAAAGCTTAGGACAACATTGGCTGTCTCTTACACCTCTATGATGAATTTCCCCATTGTGTCAATATAAGACACTGGGGCAGATTCACTTTTTTCGGATTTGTGACTTCTTTAATGACATTTGGGACAAATTTTGTTGCATTTTGACTCCACCTTCACCACTTTCCCAAAAGGTGGGCTGTGGTCGAGGCCATTGGCCACTCTAAATTCATAATAACGCCAGATTTGTGGCATAAATAACATGGTGCTAGAATCATGGTCCGTAGACACAGTATTTACCAGTTTTTTTTTTTACCATTTTTGGTTGTTGTTTTGCGACTTTATTCCACTTTATTAGTCAGTACAAATATGCCTAAAGCATGTACAATCTGTGGAGAGGGAAATCATGTGCTATGTGAAAGCGGCAAAAACAGTATACCAGTGTGGTGATCGTAAAATCACAGACACGTGACTCGGTTATGTGAACCCTCAGACTTACAATAGAGGTGATATCGCATCGTGTACTAATGTGAACAGGCTTGTATATATGTGGTCACAGAGCCCTATCCTACCACTGAGACATTTTCTTCACCTTTCAGCCATATTTCACTGAGGAAATAATAAGTTAATATTTTATTCCACCTGAATTCCCCTTTACCAATATCCCTCCTCCACAGTCTTATTAATGTCTGACCAAAACTGACTTTTCTCACAGAGAATAAGCCAAATATTATCTCCTGTTCTGACATGGAGACTATTGTCAGCATTTTCCTTCTGAATGTGTCCTGACACTAAAGATGGTGTCCCAGGAGCTCCTGACTGGAATCCTGACTGACATGTCCTCTCCTCAGCTAGCTGACACGATTACCTATTCTGCCTAGTAACAGGTGATGTCAGTGGTAACATCCACGCCTCTGATTGGCTGACACTACAACCCTGCAGCAGAAAGCTCTGTCACTCACAGACCGCCATGTCCTCTCCTCAGCTAGCCTAGTAACAGGTGATGTCAGTGGTCCAGTATATAATGTCCTCTCCTCCTGATAGCGCTATAGTCCTATATATAATGCCCCCTCCTCCTCCTATCTCTATAGTCCTGTATATAATGTCCCCTCTTCCTGATATCTCTATAGCCCTGTATATGTCTCTTCCACCTGATATCTCTATAATACTGTATATAATGTCCCCTCCTCCTCCTGATATCTATGTAGTCCTGTATATAATGCCCCCTCCTCCTGATATCTCTATAGTTCTGTATATAATGTCCCCTCCTCCTCCTGTTATCTCTATAGTCCTGTATATAACGCCCCCTCCTCCTCCTATCTCTATAGTCCTGTATATAATGTCCCCTCCTCCTGATATCTCTATAGCCCTGTATATAATGTCCCCCTCCTCCTCCTGATATCTGTATAGCCCTGTATATAATGTCCCCTCTTCCTGATATCTCTATAGCCCTGTATATAATGCCCCCTCCTCCTCATATCTCTATAGCCCTGTATATAATAATGTCCCCTCCTCCTCCTGATATCTCTATAGTCCTGTATATAATGTCCCCTCCTATCTCTATAGTTCTGTATATAATGTCCCCTCCTCCTCCTGATATCTATATAGTCCTGTATATAATGCCCCCTCCTGATATCTCTATAGTCCTGTATATAATGCCCCCTCCTGATATCTCTATAGTCCTGTATATAATGCCCCCTCCTCCTCCTGATATTTCTATAGTCCTGTATATAATGTCCCCTCCTCCTCCTGATATCTCTATAGTCCTGTATATAATGTCCCCTCCTCCTCCTGATATCTCTATAGTCCTGTATATAATGCCCCCTCCTCCTCCTGATATCTATATAGTCCTGTATATAATGTCCCCTCCTCCTCCTGATATCTCTGTAGTTCTGCATATAATGCCCCCTCCTCCTGATATTTCTATAGTCCTGTATATAATGCCTCCTCCTCCTGATATTTCTATAGTTCTGTATATAATGTCCCCTCCTCCTGATATCTCTATAGTCCTGTATATAATGCCCCCTCCTCCTGATATCTCTATAGTCCTGTATATAATGCCCCCTCCTCCTGATATCTCTATAGTCCTGTATATAATGTCCCCTCCTCCTGATATCTCTATAGCCCTGTATATAATGCCCCCTCCTCCTCCTGATATCTCTATAGTCCTGTATATAATGCCCCTTCCTACTCCTGATATCTCTATAGCCCTGTATATAATGCCCCCTCCTCCTCCTGATATCTCTATATTCCTGTATATAATGCCCCCTCCTCCTCCTGATATCTCTATAGCCCTGTATATAATGCCCCCTCCTCCTCCTCCTGATATCTCTATAGCCCTGTATATAATGTCCCCTCCTCCTCCTGATATCTCTATAGCCCTGTATATAATGTCCCCTCCTCCTCCTGATATCTCTATAGCCCTGTATATAATGTCCCCTCCTCCTCCTGATATCTCTATAGTCCTGTATATAATGTCCCCTCCTATCTCTATAGTTCTGTATATAATGTCCCCTCCTCCTCCTGATATCTCTATAGTCCTGTATATAATGTCTCCTCCTCCTCCTGATATCTCTGTAGCCCTGTATATAATGCCCCCTCCTCCTGATATCTCTATAGTCCTGTATATAATGTCCCCTCCTCCTCCTGATATCTCTATATTCCTGTATATAATGTCTCCTCCTCCTCTTGATATCTCTGTAGCCCTGTATATAATGCCCCCTCCTCCTGATATCTCTATAGTCCTGTATATAATGTCCCCTCCTCCTCCTGATATCTCTATAGTCCTGTATATAATGCCCCCTCCTCCTCCTGATATCTCTATAGTCCTGTATATAATGTCCCCTCCTCCTCCTGATATCTCTATAGTCCTGTATATAATGTCCCCTCCTCCTCCTGATATCTCTATAGTCCTGTATATAATGTCCCCTCCTCCTCCTGATATCTCTATAGTCCTGTATATAATGCCCCCTCCTGATATCTCTATAGTCCTGTATATAATGCCCCCTCCTGATATTTCTATAGTCCTGTATATAATGCCCCCTCCTCCTCCTGATATCTCTATAGTCCTGTATATAATGCCCCCTCCTCCTCCTGATATCTCTGTAGCCCTGTATATAATGCCCCCTCCTCCTGATATCTCTATAGCCCTGTATATAATGCCCCCTCCTCCTCCTGATATCTCTATAGTCCTGTATATAATGCCCCCTCCTGATATCTCTATAGTCCTGTATATAATGCCCCCTCCTCCTCCTGATATTTCTATAGTCCTGTATATAATGCCCCCTCCTCCTCCTGATATCTCTATAGTCCTGTATACAATGCCCCCTCCTCCTGATATCTCTATAGCCCTGTATATAATGCCCCCTCCTCCTCCTCCTGATATCTCTATAGCCCTGTATATAATGTCCCCTCCTCCTCCTGATATCTCTATAGCCCTGTATATAATGTCCCCTCCTCCTCCTGATATCTCTATAGTCCTGTATATAATGTCCCCTCCTATCTCTATAGTTCTGTATATAATGTCCCCTCCTCCTCCTGATATCTATATAGTCCTGTATATAATTCCCCCTCCTCCTCCTGATATTTCTATAGTCCTGTATATAATGCCCCCTCCTCCTGATATCTCTATAGTCCTGTATATAATGTCCCCTCCTCCTCCTGATATCTCTATAGTCCTGTATATAATGTCCCCTCCTATCTCTATAGTTCTGTATATAATGTCCCCTCCTCCTCCTGATATCTATATAGTCCTGTATATAATTCCCCCTCCTCCTCCTGATATTTCTATAGTCCTGTATATAATGCCCCCTCCTCCTGATATCTCTATAGTCCTGTATATAATGTCCCCTCCTCCTCCTGATATCTCTATAGTCCTGTATATAATGTCCCCCTCCTCCTCCTGATATCTCTATAGCCCTGTATATAATGTCTCCTCCTCCTCCTGATATCTCTATAGTCCTGTATATAATGCCCCCTCCTGATATCTCTGTAGTCCTGTATATAATGCCCCCTCCTGATATCTCTATAGTCCTGTATATAATGCCCCCTCCTCCTCCTGATATCTCTGTAGCCCTGTATATAATGCCCCCTCCTGATATTTCTATAGTCCTGTATATAATGCCCCCTCCTCCTCCTGATATCTCTATAGCCCTGTATATAATGCCCCCTCCTCCTCCTGATATCTCTATAGTCCTGTATATAATGCCCCCTCCTCCTGATATCTCTATAGCCCTGTATATAATGTCCCCTCCTCCTCCTGATATCTCTATAGCCCTGTATATAATGCCCCCTCCTCCTCCTGATATCTCTATAGTCCTGTATATAATGCCCCCTCCTCCTCCTGATATCTCTATGGTCCTGTATATAATGCCCCCTCCTCCTCCTGATATCTCTATAGTCCTGTATATAATGCCCCCTCCTCCTCCTGATATCTCTATAGCCCTGTATATAATGCCCCCCTCCTCCTCCTGATATCTCTATAGCCCTGTATATAATGCCCCCCTCCTCCTCCTGATATCTCTATAGTCCTGTATATAATGCCCCCTCCTCCTCCTGATATCTCTATAGCCCTGTATATAATGCCCCCTTCTCCTGATATTTCTGTAGTCCTGTATATAATGTCCCCTCCTCCTCCTATCTCTATAGTCCTGTATATAATGTCCCATCCTCCTGATATTTCTATAGTCCTATATATAAGGTTCCCTCCTTCTGGGGCCTTCAGCATCCCCATTCTCTTGATTCCTGGGAGTCCTAGCGATTGGACCCTTATTGATCAGGCACTTATTTCCAATCCTGTGGATACTGATCATGGGATATTGCCTTTAAAAGTCATTGTCCTCTGTGTAACAGGTGTGACGTGACCAGACATTAAAGGGCTTATTCATGTGAGGAGGAGTTTCTGGCAGATCGCAGACTCCTTTTACAACCTCTTTTAAAAATTATGTTGACATCATACATGTATTGATTCTTTATGTTTAACATAAAGCAAAGGAGACAATAAATTATTGCATTTCGTTATGCTGAACTTTATTAGTCTACTCATAGTGAGCAAATTCAGGGAAATGTCTCCACTGATACGCACAATGCATTACCATATAAAGACATAATCATCAGTGATTCTTGAGTGTTAGAAGTTGGGAACTTGCCCCGCAGGAATTAGAAAAAACTTTAGAAAGAGAGAAGAGGTTATGGCTACTAGTCATATGTAATTGAAGAAGTCATTATAGCGTTTCTGGAGTCAGGGAGATACCCTTCATATTCTGGAGTTGTTGAGGATTCTGTAACAGACATTAAACATATATTAGATTATGCTGTTAGACGGCTGTCCAGAGCAGTGACTGACAGCTCCTACCAACCCCTTATTGATCAGGGTCGAAGGGACACTTTCACTCACGTCCAATACTGCAAGATATGAGCAACTATGGAATCTGGCAGAAGCGAATGTAAGGCTGTCTCTGTAGGAGACTCGGCTGCAGACTCCGCTTAAACTCGGTGGAGAGAAAAGTCCTGCAAGGCGGAAACCACCTTGTGACTGCTTTTTAAGCGGATAGTGTCTCCGTCTTTCGATTCCCCATGTGGACCCGAACGACGGAGAACCGAACGTTAGTGTGAACTTAGCGTAAGATGTGTGATTGGAAAGTGGTCTTCGGCTATTACTGTTATTATTAAAGGGAAACTATGGCTGATATCAAATATATGAACAATCCACCAATTATCTGTTCCCTTTAAAGTCAGTGGGTGTCTGTGTGCAATACAAAACAAGGTGTGAAAACTTCTATCTGTAATGTATTCTGGCTAATAAACCTCCCCATGTGTTTTCAGTGGGCGGTAATTCCGATGGCGACATCATAGTTGCCAACAGTCTCAGGCAAAGGGACATAGTCATCCACAAAGGGTATGGGGTTTGGGTAACATTGACCACCCCTCCCCCAACAGTGGGCGTTTTGTGGGTGTTCTTGAGTTGATGAAGGGCATTCCTGGGTGGGTCTAAAGTGTCATAGAGTTTTGTTGGCAAATACATATGGGGATCATGCAGACACAGAAGCTTTGCCCACGTGGCCACCAGTAGGAGGTCGGCTGTGACTGATAGTGACCCTCCTGTATTAACAAAGTTATTTACGTTCAGTTATATTCAGCCTTCATTCTTTGTATTGTAGTCAATGATAACATGAATAGTAATATTCCAGGTAACTGGGGATTACTTACATATTGAAGTTTCTATAAGTTTCACCTAAAACAGAGAAAACAGTATTAGACATGCATGCAATAAATATGTACCTATATCATATGTAGTTTTGCATAAAGTAGTCAAAACACTTACCAGAGGACACAAGACGGTTATAAGAAGGTCACCAAGCGGTTTGGCAATCTGCAGAAATAAAAATTAATAATATAATTAACATGAAGACGGAGAATTTCTGAAGGCAGTCGCACTGGAATGATTTTCATTGCCATTTTTTTTATGTATATTTACCTGCACAACTCATGCAACCCATGCGACAGCCCTTTACTACAACAGTGCGGGCACTCCTAGCAATCACGATAATGGGGAACCCTGAGTTCCCTGTGTAAATGGAGCAGTATGGTGTAAACACAGCCAAATAAGCTGTACTTAGCACAGTGTATGAAGGCTTCTTCCGCTTCTCTACACTGCGCCTGAACAGCTGACACCCGGGACCCCCACTCTTCTGAAATTGGTGACTTATCCTAAAATTAGACTATTGATATCCAATCTTAGATAACCCCTTTAAGTACCATTAATATGTCCTAATGGAACCTGCCATTGTTTTCCAAAGGTAGAAAAAAAAGTGGAAAACAATGGCAGGACATATTCTACCAGTCTTCTTTTCTTAGAACTCTGTGTTGTGCTGTTCCTCTGTTATCCCTCCTAGAAATGTTATACTGTCACTGATTGGACAGTGTCAGACTATGTATGGACACCCCCTTTCCCCAATCTGGTACCATTCAGTGGTGAATTTTGTTTATATATGTATATTTCTATATACAGAGTAAAGAAAAAATTGCAAGAGGAAAAAGAGCCATACATACCCCTTCAAAGCTCAAGATTCCATCATCAACTCCTATATTCTTAAACAACTATAGAAAGAATGCAAGTAGTGAGAAAAGCTTCACGATACAAGGATTATTTCTAAATTAATATCTATTTATCTCACAACATAATAGTACGTAACTAAAATCCCGCTGTAACTGTCAGGATCAGAGATGACTTTTATCCCATCCTTTTATTCCTTAGGTAAATAGTCTAAGGAGTTTAAGAAAGGAAGAGTCTTCCTCCATCATCCCATCGCCACTCTTAAGTGTTTGCAGGGTGCTGATGGGTTGTCGTGATAGTTGAGGCCTAATAAAGACCTCCAATTCAGTCATGTGTATGTACCTACTTGTATTAGGCATGGCAACTAATAGGCCATCTGTCAGTGTAGCATTGACAGTCACTTATATATTGCTGTACATTACAACTGAACTGTATTATAAAAGTGATTGAGGATCACAGATTCAGGTCCCTTAGTGGGATTTGAAATGACTAAAGGGGCAGTGCAAGTCACTTTAAAATGTGAATAAATCCAGAAAGTGGTTTACAAAAATACAAAATTCTTACTGAACTTTCATATGTGCCCAATTCCAGGGCCAGCAGCCTGGTCCTTGCTGGATAAGAAATGATGACATCTTGTTCATAGCCGCATGACTGCTGCAGCCAGTCATCGGCCTCAATGGTGACTTGTCCACAAATGGCCTCAATAGTCATGTCCTGTTTGTGGACAGGTCATGTAACCATAAACAGTGTATTATCACACTTCTGATCTGGGAAGGACTAGAAACTGTAGGGACTGCTGGCGCTGAAATGGGACACATTTGAAAGATGAATTACGAATATTTCATGTGTTACACCATTTTCTTTCCCCCCATCCTAAAAACATGAATAAATGTTAATT
>CAMRHE010001824.1:0-30924 GCA_947044405.1 Leptodactylus fallax | reverse complement strand
TTGACCATATATAAAAATAGAAGTAGTACTGTGCATTGACCATATATAATAATAGAAGTAGTACTGTGCATTGACCATATATAAAAATAGAAGTAGTACTGTGCATTGTCCATATATAAAAATAGAAGTAGTACTGTGCATTGTCCATATATATAAAAAAGAAGTAGTACTGTGTACTGTCCATATATATAAAATAGAAGTAGTACTGTGCATTGTCCATATATAAAAAATAGAAGTAGTTGTACTGTGCATTGTCCATATATATAAAATAGAAGTAGTACTGTGCATTGTCCATATATAAAAATAGAAGTAGTACTGTGCATTGTCCATATATAATTAAATAGAAGTAGTACTGTGCACTGTCCATATATATAAAATAGAAGTAGTACTCAATTTTATGTGCAGTGTCCATATATAAAAATAGAAGTAGTACTGTGCATTGTCCATATATAAAATTATAAGTAGTACTGTGCACTGTCCATATATATAAAATAGAAGTAGTACTGTGCATTGTCCATATATAAAAATAGAAGTAGTACTGTGCACTGTCCATATATATAAAATAGAAGTAGTACTGTGCATTGTCCATATATAAAAATAGAAGTAGTACTGTGCATTGTCCATATATATAAATAGAAGTAGTACTGTGCACTGTCCATATATATAAAATAGAAGTACCATTGTCCATATATATAATATAGAAGTAGTACTGTGCATTGTCCATATATAAAAATAGAAGTAGTACTGTGCATTGTCCATATATAAAAATAGAAGTAGTACTGTGCACTGTCCATATATATAAAATAGAAGTAGTACTGTGCATTGTCCATATATAAAAATAGAAGTAGTACTGTGCATTGTCCATATATAAAAATAGAAGTAGTACTGTGCATTGTCCATATATATAAATAGAAGTAGTACTGTGCATTGACCATATATAAAAATAGAAAGTCCATATATATATAATAGAAGTAGTACTGTGCACTGTCCATATATATAAAATAGAAGTAGTACTGTGCATTGTCCATATATAAAAAATAGAAGTAGTACTGTGCATTGTCCATATATAAAAATAGAAGTAGTACTGTGCATTGACCATATATAAAAATAGAAGTAGTACTGTGCATTGTCCATATATAAATATAGAAGTAGTACTGTGCATTGTCCATATATAAAAATATAGAAGTAGTACTGTGCATTGTCCATATATAAAAATAGAAGTAGTACTGTGCATTGTCCATATATAAAAATAGAAGTAGTACTGTGCATTGTCCATATATATAAAATGAAGTAGTACTGTGCATTGTCCATATATAAAAATAGAAGTAGTACTGTGCATTGTCCATATATAAAAATAGAAGTAGTACTGTGCATTGTCCATATATAAATAGAAGTAGTACTGTGCATTGTCCATATATAAAAATAGAAGTAGTACTGTGCATTGTCCATATATAAAAATAGAAGTAGTACTATCATCCATATATAAAAATAGAAGTAGTACTGTGCATTGTCCATATATAAAAATAGAAGTAGTACTGTGCATTGTCCATATATAAAAATAGAAGTAGTACTGTGCATTGTCCATATATAAAAATAGAAGTAGTACTGTGCATTGTCCATATATAAAAATAGAAGTAGTACTGTGCACTGTCCATATATAAATAATAGTACTGTGCATTGTCCATATATAAAAATAGAAGTAGTACTGTGCATTGTCCATATATAAAAATAGAAGTAGTACTGTGCATTGTCCATATATAAAAATAGAAGTAGTACTGTGCATTGTCCATATATAAAAATAGGTAGTACTGTGCATTGTCCATATAAAAATAGAAGTAGTACTGTGCATTGTCCATATATAAAAATAGAAGTAGTACTGTGCATTGTCCATATATATAAATAGAAGTAGTACTGTGCATGTCCATATATAAAAATAGAAGTAGTACTGTCATTGTCCATATATAAAAATAGAAGTAGTACTGTGCATTACTGTATATATATAAAAATAGAAGTAGTACTGTGCATTGTCCATATATAAAAATAGAAGTAGTACTGTGCATTGTCCATATATAAAAATAGAAGTAGTACTGTGCATTGTCCATATATAAAAATAGAAGTAGTACTGTGCATTGTCCATATATATAAATAGAAGTAGTACTGTGCATTGTCCATATATAAAAATAGAAGTAGTACTGTGCATTGTCCATATATAAAAATAGAAGTAGTACTGTGCATTGTCCATATATAAAAATAGAAGTAGTACTGTGCATTGTCCATATATAAAAATAGAAGTAGTACTGTGCATTGTCCATATATAAAAATAGAAGTAGTACTGTGCATTGTCCATATATAAAAATAGAAGTAGTACTGTGCATTGTCCATATATAAGTAGTACTGTGCATTGTCCATATATAAAAATAGAAGTAGTACTGTGCATTGTCCATATATAAAATAGAAGTAGTACTGTGCATTGTCCATATATAAAAATAGAAGTAGTACTGTGCATTGTCCATATATAAAAATAGAAGTAGTACTGTGCATTGTCCATATATAAAAATATATTATAGTAGTACTGTGCATTGTCCATATATAAAAATAGAAGTAGTACTGTGCATTGTCCATATATAAAAATAGAAGTAGTACTGTGCATTGTCCATATATAAAAATAGAAGTAGTACTGTGCATTGTCCATATATAAAAATAGAAAAAATAGAAGTAGTACTGTGCATTGTCCATATATAAAAATAGAAGTAGTACTGTGCATTGTCCATATATAAAAATAGAAGTAGTACTGTGCATTGTCCATATATAAAAATAGAAGTAGTACTGTATATCCATATATAAAAATAGAAGTAGTACTGTGCATTGTCCATATATAAAAATAGAAGTAGTACTGTGCATTGTCCATATATAAAAATAGAAGTAGTACTGTGCATTGTCCATATATAAAAATAGAAGTAGTACTGTGCATTGTCCATATATAAAAATAGAAGTAGTACTGTGCATTGTCCATATATAAAAATAGAAGTAGTACTGTGCATTGTCCATATATAAAAATAGAAGTAGTACTGTGCATTGTCCATATATAAAAATAGAAGTAGTACTGTGCATTGTCCATATATAAAAATAGAAGTAGTACTGTGCATTGTCCATATATAAAAATAGAAGTAGTACTGTGCATTGTCCATATATAAAAATAGAAGTAGTACTGTGCATTGTCCATATATAAAAATAGAAGTAGTACTGTGCATTGTCCATATATAAAAATAGAAGTAGTACTGTGCATTGTCCATATATAAAAATAGAAGTAGTACTGTGCATTGTCCATATATAAAAATAGAAGTAGTACTGTGCATTGTCCATATATAAAAATAGAAGTAGTACTGTGCATTGTCCATATATAAAAATAGAAGTAGTACTGTGCATTGTCCATATATAAAAATAAGAAGTAGTACTGTGCATTGTCCATATATAAAAATAGAAGTAGTACTGTGCATTGTCCATATATAAAAATAGAAGTAGTACTGTGCATTGTCCATATATAAAAATAGAAGTAGTACTGTGCATTGTCCATATATAAAAATAGAAGTAGTACTGTGCATTGTCCATATATAAAAATAGAAGTAGTACTGTGCATTGTCCATATATAAAAATAGAAGTAGTACTGTGCATTGTCCATATATAAAAATAGAAGTAGTACTGTGCATTGTCCATATATAAAAATAGAAGTAGTACTGTGCATTGTCCATATATAAAAATAGAAGTAGTACTGTGCATTGTCCATATATAAAAATAGAAGTAGTACTGTGCATTGTCCATATATAAAAATAGAAGTAGTACTGTGCATTGTCCATATATATAAATAGAAGTAGTACTGTGCATTGTCCATATATAAAAATAGAAGTAGTACTGTGCATTGTCCATATATAAAAATAGAAGTAGTACTGTGCATTGTCCATATATAAAAATAGAAGTAGTACTGTGCATTGTCCATATATAAAAATAGAAGTAGTACTGTGCATTGTCCATATATAAAAATAGAAGTAGTACTGTGCATTGTCCATATATAAAAATAGAAGTAGTACTGTGCACTGTCCATATATATAAAATATAAAAAATAGAAGTAGTACTGTGCATTGTCCATATATAAAAATAGAAGTAGTACTGTGCATTGTCCATATATAAAAATAGAAGTAGTACTGTGCATTGTCCATATATAAAAATAAAGAAGTAGTACTGTGCATTGTCCATATATAAAAATAGAAGTAGTACTGTGCATTGTCCATATATAAAAATAGAAGTAGTACTGTGCATTGTCCATATATAAAAATAGAAGTAGTACTGTGCATTGTCCATATATAAAAATAGAAGTAGTACTGTGCATTGTCCATATATAAAAATAGAAGTAGTACTGTGCATTGTCCATATATAAAAATAGAAGTAGTACTGTGCATTGTCCATATATAAAAATAGAAGTAGTACTGTGCACTGTCCATATATAAAAATAGAAGTAGTACTGTGCATTGTCCATATATAAAAATAGAAGTAGTACTGTGCATTGTCCATATATAAAAATAGAAGTAGTACTGTGCATTGTCCATATATAAAAATAGAAGTAGTACTGTGCACTGTCCATATATAAAAATAGAAGTATGCACTGTACATATATAAATAAAATAGAAGTAGTACTGTGCACTGTCCATATATAAAAATAGAAGTAGTACTGTGCATTGTCCATATATAAAAATAGAAGTAGTACTGTGCACTGTCCATATATAAAAATAGAAGTAGTACTGTGCACTGTCCATATATAAAAATAGAAGTAGTACTGTGCATTGTCCATATATAAAAATAGAAGTAGTACTGTGCATTGTCCATATATAAAAATAGAAGTAGTACTGTGCACTGTCCATATATAAAAATAGAAGTAGTACTGTGCACTGTCCATATATAAAAATAGAAGTAGTACTGTGCATTGTCCATATAAAAATAGAAGTAGTACTGTGCACTGTCCATATATAAAAATAGAAGTAGTACTGTGCATTGTCCATATATAAAAATAGAAGTAGTACTGTGCATTGTCCATATATAAAAATAGAAGTAGTACTGTGCACTGTCCATATATAAAAATAGAAGTAGTACTATGCATTGTCCATATATAAAAATAGAAGTAGTACTGTGCACTGTCCATATATAAAAATAGAATATACTATGTACATATATCCATATATAAAATAGAAGTAGTACTGTGCACTGTCCATATATAAAAATATAGATAGTATATATAGCATTGTCCATATATAAAAATAGAAGTAGTACTGTGCATTGTCCATATATATAAATATATATATATATATATATATATATATATAAATAGAAGTAGTACTGTGCACTGTCCATATATAAAAATAGAAGTAGTACTGTGCATTGTCCATATATAAAAATAGAAGTAGTACTGTGCACTGTCCATATATAAAAATAGTAGAGTATATATAATTTACTGTGCACTGTCCATATATAAAAATAGAAGTAGTACTGTGCATTGTCCATATATAAAAAATAGAAGTAGTACTGTGCATTGTCCATATATAAAAATAGAAGTAGTACTGTGCATTGTCCATATATAAAAATAGAAGTAGTACTGTGCACTGTCCATATATAAAAATAGAAGTAGTACTGTGCATTGTCCATATATAAAAATAGAAGTAGTACTGTGCACTGTGTATATATATATATATATATATATGTATTATACATATATAAAAATAGAAGTAGTACTGTGCATTGTCCATATATAAAAATAGAAGTAGTACTGTGCATTGTACATATATATATATATATATATATATATATATATATATTTTGTCCATATATAAAATAGAAGTAGTACTGTGCACTGTCCATATATAAAAATAGAAGTAGTACTGTGCATTGTCCATATATAAAAATAGAAGTAGTACTGTGCACTGTCCATATATAAAAAATAGAAGTAGTACTGTGCACTGTCCATATATAAAAATAGAAGTAGTACTGTGCATTGTCCATATATAAAAATAGAAGTAGTACTGTGCATTGTCCATATATAAAAAATATATTTATAAAAATAGAGTAGTACTGTGCACTGTCCATATATAAAAATAGAAATAGTACTGTGCATTGTCCATATATAAAAATAGAAGTAGTACTGTGCATTGTCCATATATAAAAATAGAAGTAGTACTGTGCATTGTCCATATATATATATATATATAGTATGTATATATATATATATAAAAATAGAAGTAGTACTGTGCACTGTCCATATATAAAAATAGTAGTACTGTGCATATGTACATATAAAAAATAGAAGTAGTACTGTGCATTGTCCATATATAAAAATAGAAGTAGTACTGTGCATTGTCCATATATAAAAATAGAAGTAGTACTGTGCATTGTCCATATATAAAAATAGAGTAGTACTGTGCATTGTCCATATATAAAAATAGAAGTAGTACTGTGCACTTGTCCATATATATAAAATAGAAGTAGTACTGTGCACTGTCCATATATATAAATAGAAGTAATACTGGCACTGTGCCATATATAAAAATAGAAGTAGTACTGTGCATTGTCCATATATATATATAGATGTATATATGTATATGTATATATATATATATATTAGTAGTACTGTGCACTGTCCATATATAAAAATAGAAGTAGTACTGTGCATTGTCATATATATATAATAGAAGTAGTACTGTGCATTGTCCATATATAAAAATAGAGTAGTACTGTGCACTGTCATATATATAAATAAAAATAGAAGTAGTACTGTGCATATCCGATATAAAAATAGAAGTAGTACTGTGCACTGTATATATATATATATATATATATATATATATATATATATATATATATATATAAATTAGAAGTAGTACTGTGCACTATCCATATATAAAAATAGGTAGTACTATGCACTGTATTTATATAAAATAGAAGTAGTACTGTGCATTGTCCATATATAAAAATAGAAGTAGTACTGTGCATTGTCCATATATAAAAATAGAAGTATCTTCCTGGCGTCATATAAAATAGAAGTAGTACTGTGCACTTGCCCATATATAGATATAGATAGTATTACTGTATATTTATATATAAAATAGAAGTAGTACTGTCCACATATATATATTAGAAGTAGTACTGTGCACAGTCCATATATATAAATATAGTAGTACTGTACACAATCCAGATATAAAAATAGAAGTAGTACTGTGCACTGTATATATAGTATATATATATATATATATATATATATATATATATATATATATACTGATGTGATATCTGGTACTATATAATATATATACTGATGTTATACCTCATACTATATAATATATATACTGATGTGACACCTGGTACTATATAATATATATACTGATGTTATACCTGGTACTATATAATATAAATACTGATGTGAAACCTGGTACTATATAATATATATACTGGTGTGACTCCTGGTACTATATAATATATATACTGATGTCATACCTGGTACTATATAACATATATATACTGATGTGACACCTGGTACTATATAATATATATACTGATGTGACACCTGGTACTATATAATATATATACTGATGTTGTACCTGGTACTATATAATATATATACTGTTGTGACACCTGGTACTACATAATATATATACTGATGCCATACCTGGTACTATGTAATATATACTGATGTCATACCTCGTACTATATAATATATATACTGATGTGACACCTGGTACTATATAATATATATACTGATGTCATACCTGGTACTATGTAATATGTACTGATGATACCTGGTACTATATAATATATATACTGATTTCATATGTGGTACTATATAATATATATATACTGATGTCATACCTGGTACTATATAATATATATAATGATGTCATACCTGGTTCTATATAATATATATACTGATGTTATACCTGCTACTATACAATATATATACTGATTTTATACCTGCTACTATATAACATATATACTGATGTAACACCTGGTACTATGTAATATATATACTGATGTGACACCTGGTACTATATAATATATATATACTGATGTTATACTTGGTACTATATAATATATATACTGATGTTATACCTGGTACTATATAATATATATATATATATATATATATATATATATATATATATATACTGATGTTATACCTAGTACTATATAATATATATACTAATGTTATACCTGGTACTATATAATATATATACTGATGTTCTACCTGGTACTATATAATATATACTGATGTTATACCTGCTACTATATAATATATATACTGATGTTATACCTGGTACTGTGTAATATATACTGTTGTTATACCTGCTACTATATAATATATATATACTGATGTGACACCTGGTACTGTGTAATATATAGTGATGTGATACCTGGTACTATATAGTATATATACTGATGTGACACCTGGTACTATATAATATACAGTATATACTGATGTCATACCTGGTACTATATAATATATATATACTGTGTGACTCCTGGTACTATATAATATACTGATATCTTCCTGGTACTATATAATATATATACTGATGTCATACCTGGTACTATATAATATATATATATACTGATGTGACACCTGGTACTATATAATATATATACTGATGTGATACCTGGTACTATATAATATATATACTGATGTGATTCCTCGTACTATATAATATATATACTGATGTGACACCTGGTACTATATAATATATATACTGATGTGACACCTTGTACTATATAATATATATACTGATGTCCTACCTGGTACTATATAATATATATACTGATGTCATACC
Source organism: Leptodactylus fallax (assembly GCA_947044405.1). Classification (NCBI taxonomy): domain Eukaryota; kingdom Metazoa; phylum Chordata; class Amphibia; order Anura; family Leptodactylidae; genus Leptodactylus; species Leptodactylus fallax. Next base: position 22,063 of record CAMRHE010001824.1, on the reverse strand, counting down.
TGGTACTATATAATATATATACTGATGTCATACCTGATACTGTGTAATATATACTGATGTCATACCTGGTTCTATATAATATATATACTGATGTCATACCTGGTACTATATAAGATATATATACTGATGTCATACCTGGTACTATATAATATATATACTGATGTTATACCTGGTACTATATAATACATATACTGATGTTATACCTGGTACTATATAATATATATACTGATGTGATACCTGGTACTATATAATATATATACTGATGTTATACTGTACCTGGTACTATATAATATATATATTGGTGTGACTCCTGGTACTATATAATATATATACTGATGTGACACCTGGTACTATATAATATATATACTGATGTGATACCTGGTACTATATAATATATATACTGATGTGATACTTGGTACTGTGTAATATATACTGATGTTATACCTGGTACTATATAATATATATACTGATGTTATACCTGGTACTATATAATATATATACTAATGTTATACCTGGTACTATATAATATATATATTGGTGTGACTCCTGGTACTATATAATATACTGATGTCATACCTGGTACTATATAATATATATACTGTTGTGACACCTGGTACTATATAATATATATACTGATGTTATACCTGGTACTATATAATATATATACTGTTGTGACACCTGGTACTATATAATATATATACTGATGTGACACCTGGTACTATATAATATATATACTGATGTCATACCTGGTACTATATAATACATATATATATATATATATATATATATATATATATATATATATATACTGATGTCATACCTGGTACTATATAATATATATACTGATGTCATACCTGGTACTATATAATATATATACTGATGTGATACCTGGTACTATATAATATATATGTATACTGATGTGATACCTGGTACTATATAATATTTATACTGATGCCATACCTGGTACTATGTAATATATACTGATGTCATACCTCGTACTATATAATATATATACTGATGTGACACCTGGTACTATATAATATATATACTGATGTCATACCTGGTACTATGTAATATGTACTGATGATACCTGGTACTATAAAATATATATACTGATTTCATATGTGGTACTATATAATATATATATACTGATGTCATACCTGGTTCTATATAATATATATACTGATGTCATACCTGGTACTATATAATACATATATATATATATATATATACTGATGTCATACCTGGTACTATATAATATATATACTGATGTCATACCTGGTACTATATAATATATATACTGATGTGATACCTGGTACTATATAATATATATGTATACTGATGTGATACCTGGAACTATATAATATTTATACTGATGCCATACCTGGTACTATGTAATATATACTGATGTCATACCTCGTACTATATAATATATATACTGATGTGACACCTGGTACTATATAATATATATACTGATGTCATACCTGGTACTATGTAATATGTACTGATGATACCTGGTACTATAAAATATATATACTGATTTCATATGTGGTACTATATAATATATATATACTGATGTCATACCTGGTACTATATAATATATATAATGATGTCATACCTGGTTCTATATAATATATATACTGATGTTATACCTGCTACTATACAATATATATACTGATGTTATACCTGGTACTATATAATATATATACTGTTGTGACACCTGGTACTATATAATATATATACTGATGTTATACCTGGTACTTTAGAATATATATACTGATGTGACACCTGGTACTATATAATATATATACTGATGTGATACCTGGTACTATATAATATATATACTGATGTTATACCTGCTACTATACAATATATATACTGATGTTATACCTGGTACTATATAATATATATACTGTTGTGACACCTGGTACTATATAATATATATACTGATGTTATACCTGGTACTTTAGAATATATATACTGATGTGAAACCTGGTACTATATAATATATATACTGGTGTGACTCCTGGTACTATATAATATATATACTGATGTCATACCTGGTACTATATAACATATATATACTGATGTGACACCTGGTACTATATAATATATATACTGATGTGACACCTGGTACTATATAATATATATACTGATGTTGTACCTGGTACTATATAATATATATACTGTTGTGACACCTGGTACTACATAATATATATACTGATGTGAAACCTGGTACTATATAATATATATACTGATGTGAAACCTGGTACTATATAATATATATACTGATGTGACACCTGGTACTTTATAATATATATACTGATGTCATACCTGGTACTATATAATATATATACTGATGTTATGCCTGGTACTATATAATACATATACTGATGTTATACCTGGTACTATATAATATATATACTGATGTCATACCTGGTACTATATAATATATATACTGATGTGAAACCTGGTACTATATAATATATATACTGATGTGAAACCTGGTACTATATAATATATATACTGATGTGATACCTGGTACTTTATAATATATATACTGATGTCATACCTGGTACTATATAATATATATACTGATGTTATGCCTGGTACTATATAATACATATACTGATGTTATACCTGGTACTATATAATATATATACTGATGTCATACCTGGTACTATATAATATATATACTGATGTCATACCTGGTACTATATAACATATATATACTGATGTTGTACCTGGTACTATATAATATATATACTGTTGTGACACCTGGTACTACATAATATATATACTGATGTGAAACCTGGTACTATATAATATATATACTGATGTGACACCTGGTACTATATAATATATATACTGATGTGATACCTGGTACTTTATAATATATATATACTGATGTCATACCTGGTACTATATAATATATATACTGATGTCATACCTGGTACTATATAATATATATACTGATGTGATACCTGGTACTATATAATATATATACTGATGTCATACCTGGTTCTATATAATATATATACTGATGTTATGCCTGGTACTATATAATACATATACTGATGTCATACCTGGTACTATATAATATATATACTGATGTGATACCTGGTACTATATAATATATATACTGATGTGATACCTGGTACTATATAATATATATACTGATGTTACACCTGGTACTATATAATATATATACTGATGTGATACCTGGTACTATATAATATATATACTGATGTGATACCTGGTACTATATAATATATATACTGATGTCATACCTGGTACTATATAATATATATACTGATGTCATACCTGGTACTATATAATATATATACTGATGTTATACCTGGTACTGTGTAATATATACTGATGTGACACCTGGTACTATGTAATATATATACTGATGTCATACCTGATACTATGTAATATATACTGATGTGACACCTGGTACTATATAATATATATACTGATGTCATACCTGGTACTATATAATATATATACTGATGTCATACCTGATACTATGTAATATATACTGATGTGATACCTGGTACTATATAATATATATACTGATGTGATACCTGGTACTATATAATATATATACTGATGTGACACCTGGTACTATATAATATATATACTGATGTCATACCTGGTACTATATAATATATATACTGATGTCATACCTGATACTATGTAATATATACTGATGTCATACCTGGTACTATATAATATATATAGTGATGTGATACCTGGTACTATATAATATATATACTGATGTCATACCTGGTACTATATAATATATATATACTGATGTCATACCTGGTACTATATAATATATATACTGATGTCATACCTGGTACTATATAATATATATACTGATGTGATACCTGGTACTATATAATATAGATACTGATGTTATACCTGGTACTGTGTAATATATATATACTGATGTCATACCTGGTACTATATAATATATATACTGATGTTATACCTGGTACTGTGTAATATATACTGATGTCATACCTGGTACTATATAATATATATACTGATGTCATACCTGGTACTATATAATATATATACTGATGTCATACCTGGTACTATATAATATATATACTGATGTCATACCTGGTACTATATAATATATATACTGATGTCATACCTGATACTATGTAATATATACTGATGTGATACCTGGTACTATATAATATATATACTGATGTGATACCTGGTACTATATAATATAGATACTGATGTTATACCTGGTACTGTGTAATATATATACTGATGTGACACCTGGTACTATATAATATATATACTGATGTGACACCTGGTACTATATAATATATATACTGATGTCATACCTGGTACTATATAATATATATACTGATGTCATACCTGGTACTATATAATATATATACTGATGTGATACCTGGTACTATATAATATAGATACTGATGTTATACCTGGTACTGTGTAATATATATACTGATGTCATACCTGGTACTATATAATATATATACTGATGTTATACCTGGTACTGTGTAATATATACTGATGTCATACCTGGTACTATATAATATATATACTGATGTCATACCTGGTACTATATAATATATATACTGATGTCATACCTGGTACTATATAATATATATACTGATGTCATACCTGGTACTATATAATATATATACTGATGTCATACCTGATACTATGTAATATATACTGATGTCATACCTGGTACTATATAATATATATACTGATGTGATACCTGGTACTATATAATATATATACTGATGTCATACCTGGTACTATATAATATATATATACTGATGTCATACCTGGTACTATATAATATATATACTGATGTCATACCTGGTACTATATAATATATATACTGATGTGATACCTGGTACTATATAATATAGATACTGATGTTATACCTGGTACTGTGTAATATATATACTGATGTGACACCTGGTACTATATAATATATATACTGATGTGACACCTGGTACTATATAATATATATACTGATGTCATACCTGGTACTATATAATATATATACTGATGTCATACCTGGTACTATATAATATATATACTGATGTCATACCTGGTACTATATAATATATATACTGATGTCATACCTGGTACTATATAATATATATACTGATGTCATACCTGGTACTATATTATATATAAATCGTGGGTGGATTAGAGTTAAAGAATGTACATGAAGACCACCAGTAATGTCCAGGTCAGTTCTTTATTAAGAGTAGGGGTCCTATTATGCATGTTTCCCAGAAAGCAGGTCTTGACTTTATTGCTGATGGTTTCCCTTCCATTTCCTCAGAGTAGTCAGTGCTCCAGGTGTCAGAGATCTAAGGCTTGAACTTACACATATATGGATGGGCCTGGTTACAGGGCGAATCATTCCACTTCAGAAACCCTGCAAAAGACAATGGTGGAAGAATCTATGACCACCCTGTAAGAAACTGCTGATCTGTCACGTCCACTAGGGGACACAATGGTACGTTCCCCCAAACCACCTCCAATGGAAGCAATTTAACAGACCGTAACAGAGGAAGCACGTTTGTCTTTTCTTCTGTTTGTATTACTGCAGTAAATATCTCTTCACCAACTTGTCATCCCAAGTAAATGATTGCATTAGATAGATATGAGATAGATAGATAGATATGACATAGATAGATATGACATAGATAGATATGAGATAGATAGATAGATAGATAGATAGATAGATAGATAGATAGATATGAGATAGATAGATAGATATGAGATAGATAGATAGATAGATAGATAGATATGAGATAGATAGATAGATATGAGATAGATAGATAGATAGATATGAGATAGATAGATAGATAGATAGATAGATAGATATGAGATAGATATGAGATTGATAGATAGATAGATAGATAGATAGATATGAGATAGATAGATAGATAGATAGATAGATAGATAGATAGATAGATATGAGATAGATAGATATGAGATAGATATGAGATTGATAGATAGATAGATAGATAGATAGATATGAGATAGATAGATAGATAGATAGATAGATAGATAGACATGAGATAGATAGATAGATAGATAGATAGATAGATAGATAGATATGAGATAGATAGATAGATATGAGATAGATAGAGATAGATAGATAGATAGATAGATAGAGATAAACAGATAGATAGATAGATATGAGATAGATAGATAGATAGATAGATAGATAGATAGATAGATATGAGATAGATATGAGATAGATAGATAGATAGATATGATATAGATAGATATGAGATAAATATGAGAGATAGATAGATATGAGATAGATAGATAGATAGATAGATAGATAGATAGATAGGAAATAGATAGATAGATAGATAGATATGAGATACATAGATAGATAGATAGATAGATAGATATGAGATAGATACATAGATATGAGATAGATAGATAGATATGAGATAGATATGAGATAGATAGATAGATATAGATAGATATGAGATAGATATGAGATAGATAGATAGATATGAGATAGATAGATAGATATGAGATAGATAGATATGAGATAGATAGATAGATAGATAGATATGAGATAGATAGATAGATAGATAGATAGATAGATAGATATGAGATAGATAGATAGATAGATAGATAGATAGATAGATATGAGATAGATAGATAGATAGATAGATAGATAGATAGATAGATATGAGATAGATAGATAGATATGAGATAGATAGATAGATAGATAGATAGATAGATAGATATGAGATAGATAGATAGATAGATAGATAGATAGATATGAGATAGATAGATAGATAGATAGATAGATAGATATGAGATAGATAGATAGATAGATAGATAGATAGATAGATAGATAGATAGGGTCACTTACTTTCTTGGCAGGAGAGCTCTCCACAATATTCTTTGCCATTGTAGTTGTCGGGTTGGTTGGGCAGCCAGGATCGGTAGTTGTACATGGAGCCATCGTTCCACTTCCAGCGACGATTCTGCAACACGATGATGTTTAGTAGAGCCTGGTATATGATATCTCACTGCCTAGTTGTATACTGTTCAGGCCTATACTGGGCGATGGGGTACATAGTCATCAGAATGCCCCCCCACCTCAATGTTACCCCCATTTTCCTGTATTCACCTGCTCAGGGTCGTGAAGTCCTATCCATACAGGCTGGTTCTTCTGATAGGCAGCAATGTGGGAGGCGATGATGTCACCTTCTGCAGAATCCAGGATGGAGGCCAAATGTGCCCCATGGCCGTATGATTGACAGTCAAACTGTGGCACAATAAATTAGATGAAGAGTGTCTGTAGTGACACAGGTAGAGCAGGAATCTGACTACATGTGACAGGAGAGTGCTGGGACCAGACGATGGGAAGACCAAATAATCAGCTACTCAATGACAGGAAGAGAGGCACCAAGGGGTACAAGCTAATCCTGGGGAGCAACTGGGCATGCACAGGCCTATGAAGGGTCAACTCACCACAGTCACTCAGTGGTTACACTGTATATAGGGCAGCACAGTGGCTTAGTGGTTAGCATGGAGATGGCTCAGTGGTCATTCTGAGGAGCTACAGTGGGGAAAAAAAGTATTTAGTCAGCCCCCAATTGTGCAAGTTCTCTCACTTATAAAGATGAGGCCGGCCTGTAATTGTCATCATAGGTAGACCTCAACTATGGGAGACAAAATGAGAAAACTAATCCAGAAAATCACATTGTCTGATTTTTTTAATGAATTTATTTGCAAATTATGGTGGAAAATAAGTATTTGGTCACCTACAAACAAGCAAGATTTCTGTCTCTCCCAGCCCTGTAACTTCTCCTTTAAGAGTCTCCGCTGTCCTCCACTCATTACCTGTAGTAATGGCTCCTGTGTGACATTGTTATCAGTATAAAAGACTCCTGTCCACAACCTCAAACAGTCACACTCCAAACTCCACTATGGTGAAGACCAAAGAGCTGTGGAAGGACCAGAAACAAAATGGTAGCCCTGCACCAGGCTGGGAAGACTGAATCTGCAATAGGCAAGCAGCTTGGTGTGAAGAAATCACCTGTGGGAGCAATAATTAGAAAATGGAAGACATACAAGACCACTGATAATCTCCCTCCATCAGGGGCTCCACGCAAGATCTCACCCCGTTGGGGCAAAATGATCACAAAAATCCCAGAACCACACGGGGGGACCTAGTGAGTGACCTGCAGAAAGCTGGGACTAACGTAACAAAGGCTACCGTCAGTAACACACTACGCCGCCAGGGACTCAGATCCTGCAGTGCCAGACGTGTCCCCCTGCTTAAGCCAGTACATATCCGGGCCCGTCTGAAGTTTGCTAGAGAGCATTTGGATGTTCCAGAAGAGTATTGGGAGAATGTCATATGGGCAGATGAAACCAAAGTAGAACTGTTTGGTAGAAACACAACGCGTGGTGTTTGGAGGAGAGTGAATGCTGAGTTGTATCCAGAGAACACCATACCTACTGTGAAGCATGGGGGGGCAACATCATGTATGGGGCTGTTTCTCTGCAAAGGGACCAGGACGACTGATCCGTGTACATGAAAGAATGAATGGGGCCATGTATGGGGAGATTGTGAGTGCAAACCTCCTTCCATCAGCAAGGGCATTGAAGATGAAACGTGGCTGGGTCTGTCAGCATGACAATGATCCCAAGCACACCGCCAGGACAACGAAGGATCGGCTTCGTAAGAAGCATTTCAAGGTCCTGGAGTGGCCTAGCCAGTCTCCAGATCTCAACCCCATAGAAAACCTTTGGAGGGAGGTGAAAGTCCGTGTTGTCCAGCGACAGCCCCAAAACATCCCTGCTCTAGAGGCAGGGCCGGCGTTAGGGGGGGGGCAAACTGGGCAATTGCCCAGGGCCCCATCCCCAAAAGGGCCCCCCGGGATCCGGAGCCTGATTACTCCAGATCCCGGAGTCAGGCCCGGCCATATCAATAACAGAAGGGGACCCAGCGTCATGTGCCGCAGGGCCCCTTTCCGAGGTGAGTAAAAATAACAAACATTTTTACTAACCTGTCCTTGCATATGACGTCATCTTCTGGTGTTGCGGACATCACCGCTGAGGCCAGGCCTCAGCCGTAGCGATCACGTGGGGCGTGTTGACAGCCTGCCTCACGTAAACGCTGAGGCCCAATCACAGGCCTCAGCGGTGACGTCCACAACGCGTGACGTCAGCCACAGAGAAGAGGAAACGGTTGCCGGATGGGGATAGCGGAGCAGCGCGAGGAGGCTCAGCAGAGGAAAGGCAAGGTGAGTATAACTGTTTGTTATTTTCCCTTACCTTCCCCGCGCCTTCAATAATTATACTCTGGGGTCTGAAGAGACCCCAGAGTATAATATAATACTAGCACTAAGGGAATCTGTAGGGCCCCTGTGGAGCATTATACTGGGGAGTGGACTCTCTGGAGGGCATGTTATATTCTGTGGGGTTACTTTTGAGCATTATGCTCTCCAGAGGGGCCCTCCAGTATAATGCTCCAAAGTGGCCCACAGAATATAACATGCTCTCCAGAGGGCCCCCCCAGTATAATGCTCCACAGTGGCCCAAAACAGTATAATATGCTCTCCAGAGCCCCCCCCCAGTATAATGCTCCACGGTGGCTCCACACAGTATAATATGCTCTCCAGAGGGGGCCCTCCAGTATATTATACTGTGTGGGGCCACCGTGGAGCATTATACTGAGGGGGGCTCTGGAGAGCATATTATACTGTTTTGGGCCACTGTGGAGCATTATACTGGGGTGACCTCTGGAGAGAATATTATACTGTTTTTGGCCACTGTGGAGCATTATACTGGGGTAACCTCTCTGGGCAGTATATTATGCTGTGTGGAGGCCATTCTGGAGTATGTTATACTGAGTGGGGTCAATGTGGAGCATTATTCTGGGGGGGCATCAACAGAGCATATTATATTGCGTGGCGCCACTGTGGAACATTATACTGGGGGGGACACTCTGGGGAGCATAATATATTGTGTGGGGCCACTGTGGAGAAAAATACTAGGGGGGGCACTGTGGAGCATTATACTAGTGAGGGCCCTCTGGGGAGCATATAATACTATGGGCCACTCTGGAGCTTTATATTGGGGGGAAGGGGCAGTGTGGGGAGCCTGTTATACTGTGTGGGGCCACTGTGGAGTGTATTATATTGTGTGGGGCTTTTCGGGATTATATTATACTCTGTGGGGCCATTGTAGAGCATTATACTGGGGGGGACTATGGGCAGAATATTATACTGTGGGGGACCACTGTGGAGCATTTTGCTGGGGGAATCCCTCTGGGGAGTATATTATATTGTGTGAAGGCCATTGTGGAGCATGTTATACTGTGTTAGGCCACTGTGAAGCATTATACAGGGGGGCACATTATACTGTATGGAGCATATTATATTGTGTGAAGCTGCTGGGGAACATATTGTACTATCTGGGGCCACTAAGGGGTAGTATACTATGTGGGCCACTGTTGAGTATTATACTGTGTGGAGCCTTATATACCATGTAGGGCCACTATGGGGGGGCTCAGGGGAGCATTTTATACCATGTGGGGAAACTGTGGAGGGCTCAGGGGAGAATTTTATACTGTGGAGCATTATATACCATGTGGAGCATTATACTGTGGGGGAGGGGCTCAAAATTCCTGCTGGCATCCCTGTGTGCTATGTCTGCATCACAGCTCTCTTACTATATTACTGCACATACGTGTAGTGCCCCATGGCCATGTCATTCCCCCTTCAGTCCGACACTGTATAACGGAGAGCTATTATATATAAGGGTGGGTTACTATATATAACTGGGAAACTTAAATATGAGGGGGCTATTTTAAAAAGGGGAACTATTATTTATAAGGGGGGAACTATTATGTATAAGGCATCCAATATAAGGGGGAGCTTTTATTTATAAAAGGGGAACTGTTTATAAGGGGGGTATAATTGTTAAGTGGGCTTATTTATAAAGGGGGCTATTAGTGATAATGGGGACTATTATTTATAAGGGTAACTATTATTTATGAGAGGGCTATTATTTATAAGGGAGCAGTATTATTTATTAGGGTTACTTATATAGCGCCATCATATTCCGCAGCGCTTTACAGACATTGTCAGTCACCGTCCCATATAGGGCTCACAATCTACATTCCCTATCAGTATGTCTTTGGAGTGTGGGAGGAAAACGGAGGAAACTCACCAAACATGGGGAGAACATACAAACTCCTTGCAGATGTTGTCCTTGGCAGGATTCGAATCCAGGACTCCAGCGCTGCAAGGCCGTAGTGCTAACCACTGAGCCACCGTGCTGCCGTATTATTTTTATGGGGTGACTGTTACTGATAAGGGGGGTATTACTGATACAGGGCACTATTTATCATTTATAAGGGCGCTATTACTGATAAAGGTGTAATATTATTTATAAGGAGGCGCGATAATAACTGATGACTGGGTGCAAAAATCTATTAGGTGGTACAAAGGTGCTCACTTGAATTATGTGTGGTAAATGGGGCTTGTTATTACTTTTTTGTTGGCAGAAAGGAGGCGTTATTATAGGGGCTGCCCCTGGAAGACGATGGTGTTTGCATATCAGCATTTGGGGCCCCGCTTTGTCTAAAACCGGCCCTGTCTAGAGGAGATCTGCATGGAGGAATGGGCCAACATACCAGCCAACCTTGTGAAGACTTACAGGAAACGTTTCACCTCTGTCATTGCCAACACAGGAGATAGAACAAAGGATTGAGAGGAACTTTTGTTATTGACCAAATACTTATTTTCCACCAGAATTTGCAAATAAATTCTTTAAAAATCAGACAATGTGATTTTCTGGATTAGTTTTCTCATTTTGTCTCTCATAGTTGAGGTCTACCTATGATGACAATTACAGGCCGGCCTCATCTTTATAAGTGGGAGAACTTGCACAATTGGGGGCTGACTAAATACTTTTCCCCCCACTGTATGTTCATGTATCATTCTCACCTCTGCATCAGACCAGGTTAATGGATAACGGAAGTAGCCATAGCAGTTTGCCTTGTAGTAGAACCAGCCATTGGGGCAGCTGGACCGAGCCTTGCTACCTACAAAGAGGACACAGGATGAAAACAGAATAAAAGGCAGAAACCCATCTCCCCAGTTATACTGTGGGGGACCACTGTGGAGCATTTTGCTGGGGGAATCCCTCTGGGGAGTATATTATATTGTGTGAAGGCCATTGTGGAGCATGTTATACTGTGTTAGGCCACTGTGAAGCATTATACAGGGGGGCACATTATACTGTATGGAGCATATTATATTGTGTGAAGCTGCTGGGGAACATATTGTACTATCTGGGGCCACTAAGGGGTAGTATACTATGTGGGCCACTGTTGAGTATTATACTGTGTGGAGCCTTATATACCATGTAGGGCCACTATGGGGGGGGCTCAGGGGAGCATTTTATACCATGTGGGGAAACTGTGGAGGGCTCAGGGGAGAATTTTATACTGTGGAGCATTATATACCATGTGGAGCATTATACTGTGGGGGAGGGGCTCAAAATTCCTGCTGGCATCCCTGTGTGCTATGTCTGCATCACAGCTCTCTTACTATATTACTGCACATACGTGTAGTGCCCCATGGCCATGTCATTCCCCCTTCAGTCCGACACTGTATAACGGAGAGCTATTATATATAAGGGTGGGTTACTATATATAACTGGGAAACTTAAATATGAGGGGGCTATTTTAAAAAGGGGAACTATTATTTATAAGGGGGGAACTATTATGTATAAGGCATCCAATATAAGGGGGAGCTTTTATTTATAAAAGGGGAACTGTTTATAAGGGGGGGTATAATTGTTAAGTGGGCTTATTTATAAAGGGGGCTATTAGTGATAATGGGGACTATTATTTATAAGGGTAACTATTATTTATGAGAGGGCTATTATTTATAAGGGAGCAGTATTATTTATTAGGGTTACTTATATAGCGCCATCATATTCCGCAGCGCTTTACAGACATTGTCAGTCACCGTCCCATATAGGGCTCACAATCTACATTCCCTATCAGTATGTCTTTGGAGTGTGGGAGGAAAACGGAGGAAACTCACCAAACATGGGGAGAACATACAAACTCCTTGCAGATGTTGTCCTTGGCAGGATTCGAATCCAGGACTCCAGCGCTGCAAGGCCGTAGTGCTAACCACTGAGCCACCGTGCTGCCGTATTATTTTTATGGGGTGACTGTTACTGATAAGGGGGGGTATTACTGATACAGGGCACTATTTATCATTTATAAGGGCGCTATTACTGATAAAGGTGTAATATTATTTATAAGGAGGCGCGATAATAACTGATGACTGGGTGCAAAAATCTATTAGGTGGTACAAAGGTGCTCACTTGAATTATGTGTGGTAAATGGGGCTTGTTATTACTTTTTTGTTGGCAGAAAGGAGGCGTTATTATAGGGGCTGCCCCTGGAAGACGATGGTGTTTGCATATCAGCATTTGGGGCCCCGCTTTGTCTAAAACCGGCCCTGTCTAGAGGAGATCTGCATGGAGGAATGGGCCAACATACCAGCCAACCTTGTGAAGACTTACAGGAAACGTTTCACCTCTGTCATTGCCAACACAGGAGATAGAACAAAGGATTGAGAGGAACTTTTGTTATTGACCAAATACTTATTTTCCACCAGAATTTGCAAATAAATTCTTTAAAAATCAGACAATGTGATTTTCTGGATTAGTTTTCTCATTTTGTCTCTCATAGTTGAGGTCTACCTATGATGACAATTACAGGCCGGCCTCATCTTTATAAGTGGGAGAACTTGCACAATTGGGGGCTGACTAAATACTTTTCCCCCCACTGTATGTTCATGTATCATTCTCACCTCTGCATCAGACCAGGTTAATGGATAACGGAAGTAGCCATAGCAGTTTGCCTTGTAGTAGAACCAGCCATTGGGGCAGCTGGACCGAGCCTTGCTACCTACAAAGAGGACACAGGATGAAAACAGAATAAAAGGCAGAAACCCATCTCCCCAGTTATAACAGGGCGGTCCTGAATCAAAGCTCAGACTGACACCACAGCCCCCCCTACCAGCTCTAGTCGTAGTCGTTGCTATGACAGGGTTTATCTACGATAATGCTGATGCCCACTTAGTAAGTGAAATGGAGCAGGGATGTGACAAGTTACATAGGGGTAGTAATCGTGGTCAAGGAGGAGGGTTGGGGGTCAACTTAATACCCCACAATGCCTAGCATGAATGGTGAAACAGGGTGCCAGGTCTGGAGGGGCAGGGACCACCGCCACTTGAAAGAGATTGACCCCCAAAAATCAATGATTGATGCAATATTTAGTATTGTACCTTCAGCACCTTGAGTGACTGCCAGGGAGCCCACGAGAAGAATGACGGCACACCAGGTGATGGTCATGATGCCTGCAAATGAGCATTATGTTACAGACTGTTCATGGGTTAATAAAGAGACGGTCTACAAGTCATACGTTTTTAACCATACTTGCAGATACAGAAGATTTCTACATTTTGTCATGTTTCCCTTCTACAGCGCACTGGTGCTCCATTCACCTCCAGAAGTAACTAGAAGAATATCTACAGCCAGTCTTCACATCCCATAGTGCAGCAGTAGTGGCTGTGCATATACTATTGTACATAGATGCAGATGCAGTGGCTGCGGCCACCACTAGGGGCAGTATAGGAGCTCACTACAGACTGTGCTATTAGGCTAATATACCCTCTATATACATGTAGATGCAGTGACTGCGGCCACCACTTGGGGCAGTACAGGAGCTCTCTACAGACTGTGCTATTAGGCAGGCTAATATACTCCTCTATATACATGTAGATGCAGTGACTGCAGCCACCACTAGGGGCAGTACAGGAGCTCACTACAGACTGTGCTATTAGCAGGCTAATATACTCCTCTATATACATGTAGATGCAGTGACTGCGGCCACCACTAGGGGCAGTACAGGAGCTCACTACAGACTGTGCTATTAGGCTAATATACTCCTCTATATACATGTAGATGCAGTGACAGCGGCCACCACCAGGGGCAGCACAGGGCCCCACTACAGACTGTGCTATTAGGCTAATATACTCCTCTATATACATGTAGATGCAGTGACTGCGGCCACCACTAGGGGCAGTACAGGAGCTCACTACAGACTGTGCTATTAGGCTAATATACTCCTCTATATACATGTAGATGCAGTGACTGCGGCCACCACTAGGGGCAGTACAGGAGCTCACTACAGACTGTGCTATTAGGCTAATATACTCCTCTATATACATGTAGATGCAGTGACTGCGGCCACCACTAGGGGCAGTACAGGAGCTCACTACAGACTGTGCTATTAGGCTAATATACTCCTCTATATACATGTAGATGCAGTGACTGCGCCCCTAGCCACCACTAGGGGCAGTACAGGAGCTCACTACAGACTGTGCTATTAGGCTAATATACTCCTCTATATACATGTAGATGCAGTGACTGCAGCCACCACTAGGGGCAGTACAGGAGCTCACTACAGACTGTGCTATTAGGCTAATATACTCCTTATATAAATGTAGATGCAGTGACATGTAGATGCTGGCCACCACTAGGGGCAGTACAGGAGCTCACTACAGACTGTGCTATTAGGCTAATATACTCCTCTATATACATGTAGATGCAGTGACTGCGGCCACCACTAGGGGCAGTACAGGAGCTCACTACAGACTGTGCTATTAGAGGCTAATATACTCCTCTATATACATGTAGATGCAGTGACTGCGGCCACCACTAGGGGCAGTACAGGAGCTCACTACAGACTGTGCTATTAGGCTAATATACTCCTCCTATATACATGTAGATGCAGTGACTGCGGCCACCACTAGGGGCAGTACAGGAGCTCACTACAGACTGTGCTATTAGGCTAATATACTCCTCTATATACATGTAGATGCAGTGACTGCGGCCACCACTAGGGGCAGTACAGGAGCTCACTACAGACCGTGCTAAATATTTACCCTAATATACCCCTCTATATACATGTAGATGCAGTGACTGCGGCCACCACTAGGGGCAGTACAGGAGCTCACTACAGACTGTGCTATTAGGCTAATATACTCCTCTATATACATGTAGATGCAGTGACTGCGGCCACCACTAGGGGCAGTACAGGAGCTCACTACAGACTGTGCTATTAGGCTAATATACTCCTCTATATACATGTAGATGCAGTGACTGCAGCCACCACTAGGGGCAGTACAGGAGCTCACTACAGACTGTGCTATTAGAGGCTAATATACTCCTCTATATACATGTAGATGCAGTGACTGGCCACCACAACAAGGGGCACAAAAGCGCCCTCTCCACAGACTGTGCTATTAGGCTAATATACCCTCTATATACATGTAGATGCAGTGACTGCGGCCACCACTAGGGGCAGTACAGGAGCTCACTACAGACTGTGCTATTAGGCTAATATACTCCTCCTATATACATGTAGATGCAGGGGGGGGGGGGCCACCAAGGGGGGGAAAAGGGGGTTCACTACAGACTGTGCTATTAGGCTAATATACTCCTCTATATACATGTAGATGCAGTGACTGCGGCCACCACTAGGGGCAGTACAGGAGCTCACTACAGACTGTGCTATTAGGCTAATATACTCCTCTATATACATGTAGATGCAGTGACTGCAGGCCACCACTAGGGGCAGTACAGGAGCTCACTACAGACTGTGCTATTAGGCTAATATACTCCTCTATATACATGTAGATGCAGTGACTGCGGCCACCACTAGGGGCAGTACAGGAGCTCACTACAGACTGTGCTATTAGGCTAATATACTCCTCTATATACATGTAGATGCAGTGACTGCGGCCACCACTAGGGGCAGTACAGGAGCTCACTACAGACTGTGCTATTAGGCTAATATACTCCTCTATATACATGTAGATGCAGTGACTGCGGCCACCACTAGGGGCAGTACAGGAGCTCACTACAGACTGTGCTATTAGGCTAATATACTCCTCTATATACATGTAGATGCAGTGACTGCGGCCACCACTAGGGGCAGTACAGGAGCTCACTACAGACTGTGCTATTAGCAGGCTAATATACTCCTCTATATACATGTAGATGCAGTGACTGCGGCCACCACTAGGGGCAGTACAGGAGCTCACTACAGACTGTGCTATTAGGCTAATATACTCCTCTATATACATGTAGATGCAGTGACTGCGGCCACCACTAGGGGCAGTACAGGAGCTCACTACAGACTGTGCTATTAGGCTAATATACTCCTCTATATACATGTGGAGGAGGGGCGGCCGCCCCCCCCCCGGGGCGGAACAGCAGCCCACCACAGACTGTGCTATTAGGCTAATATACTCCTCTATATACATGTAGATGCAGTGACTGCGGCCACCACTAGGGGCAGTACAGGAGCTCACTACAGACTGTGCTATTAGGCTAATATACTCCTCTATATACATGTAGATGCAGTGACTGCGGCCACCACTAGGGGCAGTACAGGAGCTCACTACAGACTGTGCTATTAGGCTAATATACTCCTCCTATATACATGTAGATGCAGTGACTGCGGCCACCACTAGGGGCAGTACAGGAGCTCACTACAGACTGTGCTATTAGGCTAATATGCTCCTCTATATACATGTAGATGCAGTGACTGCGGCCACCACTAGGGGCAGTACAGGAGCTCACTACAGACTGTGCTATTAGGCTAATATACTCCTCTATATACATGTAGATGCAGTGACTGCGGCCACCACTAGGGGCAGTACAGGAGCTCACTACAGACTGTGCTATTAGGCTAATATACTCCTCTATATACATGTAGATGCAGTGACTGCGGCCACCACTAGGGGCAGTACAGGAGCTCACTACAGACTGTGCTATTAGGCTAATATACTCCTCTATATACATGTAGATGCAGTGACTGCGGCCACCACTAGGGGCAGTACAGGAGCTCACTACAGACTGTGCTATTAGGCTAATATACTCCTCTATATACATGTAGATGCAGTGACTGCGGCCACCACTAGGGGCAGTACAGGAGCTCACTACAGACTGTGCTATTAGGCTAATATACTCCTCTATATACATGTAGATGCAGTGACTGCGGCCACCACTAGGGGCAGTACAGGAGCTCACTACAGACTGTGCTATTAGGCTAATATACTCCTCTATATACATGTAGATGCAGTGACTGCGGCCACCACTAGGGGCAGTACAGGAGCTCACTACAGACTGTGCTATTAGGCTAATATACTCCTCTATATACATGTAGATGCAGTGACTGCCGGCCACCCCTAGGGGCAGTACGGGGGCTCCTACAGACTGTGCTATTAGGCTAATATACTCCTCTATATACATGTAGATGCAGTGACTGCGGCCACCACTAGGGGCAGTACAGGAGCTCACTACAGACTGTGCTATTAGGCTAATATACTCCTCTATATACATGTAGATGCAGTGACTGCGGCCACCACTAGGGGCAGTACAGGAGCTCACTACAGACTGTGCTATTAGGCTAATATACTCCTCTATATACATGTAGATGCAGTGACTGCGGCCACCACTAGGGGCAGTACAGGAGCTCACTACAGACTGTGCTATTAGGCTAATATACTCCTCTATATACATGTAGATGCAGTGACTGCGGCCACCACTAGGGGCAGTACAGGAGCTCACTACAGACTGTGCTATTAGGCTAATATACTCCTCTATATACATGTAGATGCAGTGACTGCGGCCACCACTAGGGGCAGTACAGGAGCTCACTACAGACTGTGCTATTAGGCTAATATACTCCTCTATATACATGTAGATGCAGTGACTGCGGCCACCACTAGGGGCAGTACAGGAGCTCACTACAGACTGTGCTATTAGGCTAATATACTCCTCTATATACATGTAGATGCAGTGACTGCGGCCACCACTTGGGGCAGTACAGGAGCTCACTACAGACTGTGCTATTAGGCTAATATACTCCTCTATATACATGTAGATGCAGTGACTGCGGCCACCACTAGGGGCAGTACAGGAGCTCACTACAGACTGTGCTACTTTAGGCTAATATACTCCTCTATATACATGTAGATGCAGTGACTGCGGCCACCACTAGGGGCAGTACAGGAGCTCACTACAGACTGTGCTATTAGGCTAATATACTCCTCTATATACATGTAGATGCAGTGACTGCGGCCACCACTTGGGGCAGTACAGGAGCTCACTACAGACTGTGCTATTAGGCTAATATACTCCTCTATATACATGTAGATGCAGTGACTGCGGCCACCACTAGGGGCAGTACAGGAGCTCACTACAGACTGTGCTATTAGGCTAATATACTCCTCTATATACATGTAGATGCAGTGACTGCGGCCACCACTAGGGGCAGTACAGGAGCTCACTACAGACTGTGCTATTAGGCTAATATACTCCTCTATATACATGTAGATGCAGTGACTGCGGCCACCACTAGGGGCAGTACAGGAGCTCACTACAGACTGTGCTATTAGGCTAATATACTCCTCTATATACATGTAGATGCAGTGACTGCGGCCACCACTAGGGGCAGTACAGGAGCTCACTACAGACTGTGCTATTAGGCTAATATACTCCTCTATATACATGTAGATGCAGTGACTGCGGCCACCACTAGGGGCAGTACAGGAGCTCACTACAGACTGTGCTATTAGGCTAATATACCCCCTCTATATACATGTAGATGCAGTGACTGCAGCCACCACTAGGGGCAGTACAGGAGCTCACTACAGACTGTGCTATTAGGGCTAATATACTCCTCTATATACATGTAGATGCAGTGACTGCAGCCACCACTAGGGGCAGTACAGGAGCTCACTACAGACTGTGCTATTAGTCAGGCTAATATACTCCTCTATATACATGTAGATGCAGTGACTGCGGCCACCACTAGGGGCAGTACAGGAGCTCACTACAGACTGTGCTATTAGGGCTAATATACTCCTCTATATACATGTAGATGCAGTGACTGCGGCCACCACTAGGGGCAGTACAGGAGCTCACTACAGACTGTGCTATTAGGCTAATATACTCCTCTATATACATGTAGATGCAGTGACTGCGGCCACCACTAGGGGCAGTACAGGAGCTCACTACAGACTGTGCTATTAGGCTAATATACTCCTCTATATACATGTAGATGCAGTGACTGCGGCCACCACTAGGGGCAGTACAGGAGCTCACTACAGACTGTGCTATTAGGCTAATATACTCCTCTATATACATGTAGATGCAGTGACTGCGGCCACCACTAGGGGCAGTACAGGAGCTCACTACAGACTGTGCTATTAGGCTAATATACTCCTCTATATACATGTAGATGCAGTGACTGCGGCCACCACTAGGGGCAGTACAGGAGCTCACTACAGACTGTGCTATTAGGCTAATATACTCCTCCTATATACATGTAGATGCAGTGACTGCGGCCACCACTTGGGGCAGGGGCGTACAGGAGCTCACTACAGACTGTGCTATTAGGCTAATATACCCCCTCTATATACATGTAGATGCAGTGACTGCGGCCACCACTAGGGGCAGTACAGGAGCTCACTACAGACTGTGCTATTAGGGCTAATATACTCCTCTATATACATGTAGATGCAGTGACTGCGGCCACCACTAGGGGCAGTACAGGAGCTCACTACAGACTGTGCTATTAGCAGGCTAATATACTCCTCTATATACATGTAGATGCAGTGACTGCGGCCACCACTTGGGGCAGTACAGGAGCTCACTACAGACTGTGCTATTAGGCTAATATACTCCTCTATATACATGTAGATGCAGTGACTGCGGCCACCACTTGGGGCAGTACAGGAGCTCACTACAGACTGTGCTATTAGGCTAATATACTCCTCCTATATACATGTAGATGCAGTGACTGCGGCCACCACTTGGGGCAGTACAGGAGCTCACTACAGACTGTGCTATTAGGCTAATATACTCCTCTATATACATGTAGATGCAGTGACTGCGGCCACCACTTGGGGCAGTACAGGAGCTCACTACAGACTGTGCTATTAGGCTAATATACTCCTCTATATACATGTAGATGCAGTGACTGCGGCCACCACTTGGGGCAGTACAGGAGCTCACTACAGACTGTGCTATTAGGCTAATATACTCCTCTATATACATGTAGATGCAGTGACTGCGGCCACCACTAGGGGCAGTACAGGAGCTCACTACAGACTGTGCTATTAGGCTAATATACTCCTCTATATACATGTAGATGCAGTGACTGCGGCCACCACTAGGGGCAGTACAGGAGCTCACTACAGACTGTGCTATTAGGCTAATATACTCCTCCTATATACATGTAGATGCAGTGACTGCGGCCACCACTAGGGGCAGTACAGGAGCTCACTACAGACTGTGCTATTAGGCTAATATACTCCTCTATATACATGTAGATGCAGTGACTGCGGCCACCACTAGAGGCAGTACAGGAGCTCACTACAGACTGTGCTATTAGGCTAATATACTCCTCTATATACATGTAGATGCAGTGACTGCGGCCACCACTTGGGGCAGTACAGGAGCTCACTACAGACTGTGCTATTAGGCTAATATACTCCTCTATATACATGTAGATGCAGTGACTGCGGCCACCACTTGGGGCAGTACAGGAGCTCACTACAGACTGTGCTATTAGGCTAATATACTCCTCTATATACATGTAGATGCAGTGACTGCGGCCACCACTTGGGGCAGTACAGGAGCTCACTACAGACTGTGCTACTAGGCTAATATACTCCTCTATATACATGTAGATGCAGTGACTGCGGCCACCACTTGGGGCAGTACAGGAGCTCACTACAGACTGTGCTACTAGGTCCCCTTTCGCTCGGCCACCACTAGAGGCAGTACAGGAGCTCACTACAGACTGTGCTACTAGGCTAATATACTCCTCTATATACATGTAGATGCAGTGACTGCGGCCACCACTAGGGGCAGTACAGGAGCTCACTACAGA
>CAMRHE010001823.1:0-30937 GCA_947044405.1 Leptodactylus fallax | reverse complement strand
CAAGTCCTCAACTGTCTTAGGTTATATACCCGGGTATATATATAGATATATAGCAAGAGTCCAGTGCACAATACCTCCAGGCAACAGAAGAGATGCAGGGGCCCCTGTGGATGACTGTGGATCCTCGGATTCTTCCAGGAGATGACAGACAGCCGATCAGGAGATGATGATGATGATGGTGAGATTCTTCACAGGCAGCAAACAGGGCGACGGTGACGGCAGTAGATGCAGGCCTGACTACCCTAACACTGAGTCCTTAACCTGCCAGCTAAACTACTAGTGCCACCGGGCCTCTAACTAGCTAGTTGGCCTTCGGAAGCCTAACCTATCACTGCCCTGAACTGTATATATATATGGATCCC
Source organism: Leptodactylus fallax (assembly GCA_947044405.1). Taxonomy (NCBI): domain Eukaryota; kingdom Metazoa; phylum Chordata; class Amphibia; order Anura; family Leptodactylidae; genus Leptodactylus; species Leptodactylus fallax. The sequence goes on along the minus strand of CAMRHE010001823.1, from coordinate 30,575 downwards.
TAACTACGGTTACTAGCTAGGTCCTGTGAGTATATAGGGGGTAACACATACCTAACTATATACTGTGAAGTAAAGAGGAACAAGTGGCTCTTAGACTCCCCCAGACACAACATGTCTGTCTCAGCAGCTCTGCTCACATCTCTCCCCCCAGCAGCTCTGCCTCACATGTGTCTGACTCACTGTATTTACAAAACAAAACTTGCACTAAATGCCTGGGGTCTCTGAAGCCAAACTGCAGGGGCAAAGAAGCCAGATACATTATATACTAGTAGAAATGGCAGTTCCCTACACTCTCCCTCTGGTGAAATCTTTACGTCACGTCAAAGACATACAAAGTCATAGTATACAGTCAACATTACCAATGACAATATCAATATGGTTGCTTTTGCATTTACAGAGTCACAACAGGTTAATAGGTATACATGCCAGCAGGAGCGAAAATTGGTAACATATTGACCAAAGTGGACACTGCACCCACCCAAGCATGGTATAAATGAGGCTGAGTAGTAAATCTGGGGTCCCCCAAACTATCATATGTCAGCATAGGTGGAGGGTGTCTAATTCTCTCTCCTCTCCGTACCTCTCTCTGAGGTAAACTAGCATGTCCAGGCCCTAAACTAGGGTTGTCTGCCATGGGAGGGGATGGTGCTGGTGGCGTAGGAGAGCTAGATCCCTGCTCATCTGTAGACACAGATCTAGGTACGAATTCTGGAGTTTGAGGGTTCATAGGTCTCCCTGAAGGAGAAGATACTGGTGATCTAGGAACTTCAGGAGCCACAGTCCAATCACTCTCAGGAGTTTCAGGAAGGTCAGGTGGAATATCGGCTAAGGACTGTGGAGAATCACAGGCCGAGCCATCATTGGAGATATCCATACCATCAATCTGAGGTACAGGCAACAAATGATTTCTATGCCAAGTCCTGATCCTCCCGTCCCGTCCTTTTATCTTGTAGACTGGTATTCCAGGCAACCGATCTACCACTGTAAAGAGTTCACTCCGCCATCGATCAGCCAGCTTATGTTTTGCAGATGCTCCCAAATTCCGTAGCAGAACATGGTCCCCAGGGTTCAATTTTCGGTATCTTACTCGAAGATCAAATCTCCTTTTATTTCCTTCATTCACTTTGGCCGCATTTTCCTCAGCCAGCTGATAAGCACTCTTAAGCATTTCTTTCAAACGTGCCACGTATCGGTAATGATCTCGATGACTGATACCATCGGTAGAGACTCCCAACAAGATGTCAATAGGTAGCCTAGGCTCTCTTCCAAACATCAGAAAGTATGGTGAATATCCTGTGCTCTCGTGCTTTGTACTATTATAGGCATGCACCATAGCCTCCACTTTTCGACTCCAGGATCGCTTATCCTCAATTCGTAAGGTACCAAGCATATCAAGTAAAGTCCTGTTAAATCTTTCAGGAAGGGCATCTCCCTCTGGATGGTAAGGCGTCGTCCGACTTTTGCGGATGTTCAACAACTGAAGTAACTCTTTGATCAGGTTACTCTCAAAATCCCGGCCTTGATCAGAATGCAACCGGTGTGGTAAGCCATAATGGATAAAATACTTTTCCCAAAGCACTCTTGCAACAGTGACTGCTTTTTGATCCTTAGTCGGAAAGGCTTGAGCATATCGTGTGAAGTGATCAGTCACCACCAATACATTTCCAAATCCTCTGGAGTCGTTGTCAATACAAAGGAAGTCTATGCAGACAAGATCCATGGGGCCAGAACTCTTCAAGTGTCCCATGAAGGCCGCTCGAACCGGGACAGTCTTCCTCTGCAAACATCTGCGACAGCACCTACACAGACGAGTCACGGTATCTCTCATTTTGGGCCAGTAGAATCGGTCTTGTATTAGGCCATAAGTCTTCTCAGGTCCCAAATGACCATGATAATCATGCAGACTTCGGAAAATCATCTTCTGAAAGCAGCTTGGAATAACTAGTTGGCGCCTTCCAGGGTGATCATGATACAGCACCACACGATAAAGTAGGCCATTGTCTATTTCAAACTTCTCCCAATCTCGTAGAAGTTGACTGCATTCAGAGGGTAGGGATGTCTTTAACATTTCTCTGTCTTGAGAACTCACTGCTTGATAAAGAGGTCCAATTAAAGGATCAGTCTTTTGACTCCAGATCATTCGCTTTGAAGATATAGAACAACTCTCAAAGGATCCTAAAGCGGCAGGGTAGGCAAACATGTCTGGTACAGCTTCGGGACCTCCCCCAATAGAGTCAATAAGCCGAGTTTCAGAAAAGGCTACTCGGTCTTCAACTACAGCAGCCATGGCACACAAAGCTCCTACTCCAGGACTTGGCACTTCTTCCCATTCATCCACTACTTCCGGACTAGGTAATCCAGGCCGTCTTGATAGAGCATCTGCCCCAATGTTCTTAGGCCCCGATTTATACTTGAGTGTGAATTGGTAGTTGGATAAAGCTGCCAACCAGCGATGTCCTGTAGCATCGAGCTTAGCGGTTGACAAAACGTATGTCAGTGGATTGTTGTCTGTTCTTACTTCAAACGTGGCTCCGTATAAATAGTCATGTAATTTATCAACAATGGCCCACTTGAGCGCCAAAAACTCCAATTTATGTACTGGATAATTTTTCTCGCTGGGAGAAAGACTTCGACTTATGAAAGCTATGGGCCGTAACCCGGCCGGGTATTCTTGGTGCAGCACGCCACCTAATCCTTCAAAGCTGGCATCTACATGTAGCACATATGGCTTCTGTGCATCAGCATAAGCCAGAACGGGAGCTTCTGTCAATTTCTTCTTCAACAACTTAAATGCTTCTTCACAATCCGCAGTCCACCTATCGCCAAAAAGGCTTTTGGAAGACCCTTTCTTCTTTCCCGGATCTCCTGCATCACTCTTCAACAGGTCGAGGAGGGCTCGAGCAATTTTTGAATATCCTTCCACAAATCGTCGATAGAATCCACAAAACCCCAAGAAAGATTGCAACTCCGTAATATTTTGCGGTCGGGGCCAATTCACCACAGCTTCAATCTTACCAGGATCGGTAGCAACTCCTTCAGCAGAAACAATATGACCTACATAAGTGACCGAAGATCTACAAAATTAGCATTTGTCAGCCGACAACTTCAGCCCCTCTTCTTTTAAGCGATGGAGTACTCTCATGAGTCGTTCTTCATGTTCTTCCAGCGTCTTTCCAAACACAATAATGTCATCAAGATATACAAGGCATTCCCGGGGCACTAAATCACCTAACACTCTTTCCATCAACCTTTGGAACGTTGCTGGCGCACCTTTTGTACCTTGCGGCATACGAGTGAACTGAAAGAAACCCAAGGGGCATATGAAGGCTGTCTTTTCCTGATCCTCAGGTGCCATTGGGACTTGATAGTATCCCGATCTTAGGTCCAGCACTGTGAACCAACAGTTTCCATTCAGAGCTTCCAGAGCTTCTTCAATTCTCGGCAGTGTATACTGATCAGGTAAGGTTCTCCGGTTCAGAGTTCTGTAATCCACACATAGGCGAATTGCTCCAGATTTTTTTTCTTACCACCACAATAGGTGAGGCATAGGGGCTCTTACTGTCCACAATGATCCCCTGACCTTTCATTTGCTGTAGAGTCTGTCTTAACTCATCAACATCCTTTGGAGCAACTCTCCGTGGTCGCTCCCGGAAGGGAGTAGAATCGGTCAATCGGAAAGTGTGTTGAGCACTTTTAGCACAACCTACATCCATATCATCCATGGAGAACACTTCCGATAATTCAGACAACTTCTGTGTCAGTCGCTGATTCCAGGCCTCTGGTAAATGTGGATCACTCAAGTCAAGATTGAGATTAGGGATTGCATCTCGGATTTGAATCCTGCACACTTCAGCGTATGGATTTACTCCAAGCACAGGGTAGCAGTGGGCCACATTCTGGTATGGTCCAATTACAATCGGATGCGGTGAACAGTTCCTCACTGTCACACAGGTAGATAACTCCACTTTATTTCTCCAGTCCTTTCTCTCTGGGATCACCATCCAGCCATTCTGGTTAATCATTTCTTCAGGGGTTTCCATAAGGACATAACTCCCCCCTTCAAGCAAATCGGGAGCAATGCTGGAGGCTACTCTCAGAACTCTCTCCCCGCCGGCAGGAACTTCCACGGTTCTCTCACCGATATGATATACCATTCCATGTCGATAGCCAGTAGACAGGGCATCACAGAGTTCTCTAAGATCAGAAGATATATTCACCGGCTGAGCTGCAGGGTTCCAATCTCTTCCAAGAAACTTCTGAAAAGCATAATGCACTGCGGGACAATTAGTGCCAAGTATCACAGGAGCTGCACAAGAATCCCCTGTATCAGGACAGACAAGAGCCGTAATCTTCATGGGAGCGACACTCTGATCTTCTAATTCAGGGACAGCTATAACTACTTGTAGGCTGCCATCTACAGGATATGATCCTGAATTAAGCCCCCACAATTTCATTTGTCCTGTAGACTGAAGAGGTATATCCCTCAGATACTTTTGGTAGAACGAGCGATAAATCAGGGTCACTTGAGATCCTGTATCAAACAGGGCAGGAGCGGCATGACCATTGACAGTGACTTTGACAACGGACCTGGAGCCCGCGATAGCGCCTCTGGTATTTACTCGGCCCGCCTTCCTTTGGTGTCTTTGATTCTGAATAGAGAAGACAGCACTGTGTCCCAATCCCTCAATGTCCTCCGTACACTGTCTGGCAGTATGGCCCGTCTGACCACATTTATAACAGGTTCTAGCATCCTTCCTCCGTTGAGTGGCAGTGGGTGGAGTGGCGGACTGTCTAAGTTCTGACCGCTCCGCTGGTTTGTCCTTGTTTGAATTAGGAACAACATCTTCTTTAGAGATGCTTTTCGCTTTCTTAGGGGTACTAAAACTAATGTCAGCTTCTTGTTTCTTCACTAACTTCATTAAGTCAGGAAATGGAAGGACTCTATCAGATAGTAAGACCTTGAGTACTTGAGCAAGAGGATGATGAGGTTGTAACCCTCTCACCAACTGACTGGTTCTCATAGCGTCTACCTCTGAAGTAGATATAGCTGCGTGGTACACCAGACGTGAAAGAAGTAGCTGTAAACGGTTAATAAAAGTAGAGACATTTTCCCCTTCTTTTTGACGAACCATTCGGTAATCAGCAACCATCTGGGCAAGGTCATAGTATGGCTCAAAGTGATCAGACAGTACTTGTATATAGTCCAATGCACTCACTCCTTCATGAGAGTCTCTGTACAAGCGGATCAATTCTGCAGCAGGAGACCGCAAACTTTCACTGATACGCTGCCGCTTGCCTTCTTCAGAGCAAGACCATTCCTTCAGGCATTGGAGAGTATGTTCTTTCCATATCTCAAAGTTTTCCTCCCCTTGTGGTACTGGGACATTACCAGAGAATACTTTTAGTTTCTTGTAGTGAGTGGCCTGCAGGCCCTGAGCTAACATTTCAGTCAGCCTGGCTAAAGTGCTAATAGCACTGTCACTAGAGGAACTGCTAGCGACGGCCATACTGGGGGGGTAACTGGCTGAGCGGGGTTCTTCCTTTACCTGAACCAGGGGAGGAACAGGCGGTCGGTAATCCCATGTAGTAGCTAGTGGGAGGTTCCCCTCTGAGCTATATCGCTTCTCCATATCAATGACTATTCCCACTTCTAAATCTCAGCAGTGCCTCCAAATGTAGCCCTATTTGGGGGGGGTATGAGTATTATCCCTCCCGCAACAGACTCTGGCGCTGACCTGTGTGTATAATGGGACCTGAAGCCTTCGCTGAAGGGAAGAGTGGGAACATATATGAAATATATCAGTGCCTCCACCCAGGATAGAGCCTCTGTATTACAGGGAGGATCTCTTCCTGGGACTTACCCATGAAGTACAGTTAGTAGCCTTAACAAGGATCACTGTACTAATCTCACAGTCTGAAGAATACATACAGATACCACATAAGGTTATAACAGTAGCTTTATAAGAATCAACAGGGTAATAATACATACATAAAATATACTCAGAACACAGCAATACTACAACAACCAGCAAGTCCTCAACCGTCTTAGGTTATATACCCGGGTATATATATAGATATATAGCAAGAGTCCAGTGCACAATACCTCCAGGCAACAGAAGAGATGCAGGGGCCCCTGTGGATGACTGTGGATCCTCGGATTCTTCCAGGAGATGACAGACAGCCGATCAGGAGATGATGATGATGATGGTGAGATTCTTCACAGGCAGCAAACAGGGCGACGGTGACGGCAGTAGATGCAGGCCTGACTACCCTAACACTGAGTCCTTAACCTGCCAGCTAAACTACTAGTGCCACCGGGCCTCTAACTAGCTAGTTGGCCTTCGGAAGCCTAACCTATCACTGCCCTGAACTGTATATATATATGGATCCCTAACTACGGTTACTAGCTAGGTCCTGTGAGTATATAGGGGGTAACACATACCTAACTATATACTGTGAAGTAAAGAGGAACAAGTGGCTCTTAGACTCCCCCAGACATAACATGTCTGTCTCAGCAGCTCTGCTCACATCTCTCCCCCCAGCAGCTCTGCCTCACATGTGTCTGACTCACTGTATTTACAAAACAAAACTTGCACTAAATGCCTGGGGTCTCTGAAGCCAAACTGCAGGGGCAAAGAAGCCAGATACATTATATACTAGTAGAAATGGCAGTTCCCTACATGTGTTTATTAACCTCAATCTGAAACAGGTCACATGACACACTGTGGTGGTGCTGATGGTGAAGATGAAGACTTGAATGATGGTGACGTCCTATGTGTTAACCGGATGTGGTTATGCAGCACACCCCTAAAGTACAGCAGTGTATCGGGTATGTATTTTTAGGGCACCTTATCCTGCATAACCCTTTCTTTGCCAAACATAGTTTGTTCAGATCTGTTAGAGGGAAAACAAGGAGTAAGTTATGGTGGTTATGGTGACTATGAAGACTCGAAGGTTGACAACATCAGGGATGGACATAGACAGTAAAGGGCCCCTGTATAATTTCAATAAAATGGACCCCTTGTCCTCTTCCAGAAATTAGAATGTACAGATGTAACAAATGTTGTGCACTACACAGTTATCATAAGGCGCTCACACTATTTGTGTAGCATGTTGCATATGTTTACTGTATTAGAGCAGGTATGCAAAAATAGTACAGTGTGCCATAAAACAAAGATTTATTAGGTGAAACAAATTATACATAAAATAAAAAAACAGGTGAGCTCTTAAAGTAAAAAGCATACATTTATTGGCCCGTCCACTACATTTCATTCCAAGCAGAACCTTTGTCAAACTTGGGGTGAAATGTAGCACATGGATCAATAAACTTAAGCTTTTTACTTCACTTATATTGAAATGCTGACCTATTTTTTTTATTTTATTTTATTTTTTTTATTGAAAAGATTAAGTAGCATATATATAGCATGACCTGCGTGGAAACACAGTATATATGTATGGAATTAATATATGTATTAGTATATACACATATATTCTTATACAATATACAGTTAGGTTCATAAATATTTGGACAGAGACAACTTGTTTCTAGTTTTGGTTCTGGACATTCCCACAATGTTGAAGTTCAGACTTTCAGCTTTAATTCAGGGGTTTGTCTAAAATGATTGTATATAATGTGAGGACTATAAAGCATTTATTACCCACAATCCCTTCATTTCAGGGGCTCAAAAGTCATTGGACAAATGAAATAATTGTAAATAAAATGTGACTTTCTAATCCTTGGTTGTTCCCCCTTTGTTGGCAGTGACTGGCTGAAGTCTTGAGCTCATGGACATCACCAGACGCTGCCGCTGCGTCTCCTCCTGGTTAATGCTTGGCCTTTACTGCAGCGGTTTTTAGTTGCTGTTTGTTTGTGGCCTTTCTGTCTGAAGTTTAGTCTGTAACAAGTGAAATGCTGCTCAGTGGGGCTGAGATCAGGCGACTGACTTGGCCATTCTAGAATATTCCACTTCTCTGCTTTAATCCTTTCCCGACATCTGCCGTAATAGTATCGTTGTCCCATTGCTATGACAGCCGGGAGCCTTCTGAAGGCTCTCAGGCCTGTCTTTCATTAACATTGTATTGCAGGCTACTCTATGTAGTCTGCAATAGAAGCGCCGTTTTTTTGTAATGCATTGCATTAGTGATTAGACCCTCTGGGGTTCAGGACCCCTAGGGGGTCTAATGAATGCAAAAAAATAAAAAATATTAAAAGTTCAAATCACCCCCCTTTCCCTAGAACACATATAAAAGTAGTTAAATACTGTGAAACACATACACATTAGGTATCCCTGTGTCTGAAAACGCCCGGTCTACAAATCTATAAAAATATTTTTCCCGTACGGTAAATGCCGTAGCGGGAAAAAAATCAAAAGTTCCAAACCGCCGTTTTTTCACTGTTTTGCCTCTGATAAAAATTTGAATAAAAAGTGATCAAAGCAATAGTAATTCCCCAAAATGGTAGAACTAAAAAGTACACCCGGTCCCGCAAAAAAAAGGCGCCCTATACATCCCCATACACGGAAGTATAAAACAGTTACAGGTGTCAGAATATGGTGACTTTTAAAAAATATATATTTTTGCACAGTTTTGGATTTTTGTTAAGGGGTTAAAATGTAAATAAAACCATATAAATTTGGTATCCCCGGAATCGTAACAAAACATAGAATACAGGTGACATGTCATTTTGGCTGTACAGTGAACGCTGTAAAAACGAAGCCTGTAAGAAAGTTGCACAAATGCACTTTTTCTTCAACTCCACCCCATTCATAATTTTTTTCCAGCTTCCCAGTACATTGTACAGAATAATAAATGGTAGCATCATGAAAAAAAAATTTGTCCCGCAAACATTAAGACCTCATATGGCTCTGAGACCGGAAAAATAAAAAAGTTATTGGGTTTGGAAGGGGGGGGGGGAAGTCAAAAACGAAAAACAAAAATAAAAAAAATTCCTCCGCTGGGAAGGGGTTAATAAACTCCTGGGTTGCTTTGGCTTTATGTTTTGGGTCATTGTCCATCTGTATTATGTATCAGTTTGGCTGGATTTGAGCACACAGGATGTGTCTGAATAGCTCAGAATTCATCCGGCTGCTTCTGTCCTGTGTGACATCATCAACAACCACTAGTGAGCCACTGCCACTGGCAGCCATGCCTGCCCAAGCCATCACACTGCCGCCTCCGCCGTGTCTTACACATGATGTGCTATGCTTTGGATCATGAGCTGTACCGCGCCTTCGACAGACTTTTTTCTTCCCATCATTCTGGTAGAGGTTGATCTTGGTTTCATCTGTCCAAAGAATATTCTTCCAGAACTGTGCTGGCTTTTTTAGAAGTTTTTTAGCCTTCTTATTCCTGAGGCTTATGAGTGTCTTGCACCGTGCAGTGAATCCTCTGTAGTTACTTTCATGCAGGCTTCTCTTTATGGTAGATTTGGATATTGATCCATTGCCTACATCCTGGAGAGTGCTGTTCATTTGGTTGGCTGTTGTTCTCTTCACCATGGAAATTATTCTGCGATCATCCACCACTGTTGTCTTCTGTGGGTGTCCAGGTCTTTTTGCATTGATGAGTTCACCAGTGCTTTTCTTTCTCAGGATGTACCAAACTGTAGATTTTGTCTCTCCTAATATTGTAGTAATTTCTCGGATGGGTTTTTTCTGGTTTCTCAGCTTAAGGATGGCTTGTTTTACCTGCCTGGAGAGCTCTTTTGACCGCATGTTTTTTTCACAGAAAAATCTTCCAAATGCAAGCACCGCACCTCACATCAACTCTAGGCCTTTTATCTGCTTAATTGAGAATGACATAAGGAAGGAATTGCCCAATCCTGCCCATGAAACAGCCACAGAGTCAATTGTCCAATTTCTTTTGGTCCCTTTAAAAACAGGGTGGCCCATGTTAAAGAGCTGAAACTCCTAAACCCTTCATCCAATTTTAATGTGGATACCCTCAAATGAAAGCTGAAAGTCTGGACTTTATGTCCATTATATAACTATAACTTGAAAACAGGTAAAAACAGGTAAAAAAAACTTAAATTTGTGTCAGTGTCCAAATCTATATGGACCTAACTGTATGTGAAATACACAGACAAGTAATAGAAACATACAGTATCTGCCAAAAGTTAATATACACCTATACAGAGAGCAATATGTAGTTATAAAATATTATACAGATAATGCAGATAGATAAATATGTGAGACAAATAGGAGACATATAGACAGATAAACACAAGATATGACACAAGGAGCAATTATGGACAAACACAATACATGGCTTTCATGGCTCACTAGGTCATTGTTTTTAGAGGCAGTGTGTTAGGGTCTTGCCAGATGTAGCAATACCCTTTACTATTGCAGGGGTCTGGGAGGAAGGACAGAGACAAGTGAGCCCTAATCTCACCCCCGCCACTGTCCCTACCTATTGCCTCAGTTACCCTAAACGGTAAAAGGACAACCTGAAGACGAACCCTATACTGAGTAAGTGACACACAGAACACAGACAGGACGAACACAACAATGGGAGGTCAGCTAGCCAAGGGCTGGTAACAGACGAGCAATGCAGTACAAAATCACAATCCAAGAGAATAGTAAAAGTCAAGGCCAGGGGTCAGGAATACGAATACCAGTAACAAGACAGCAAGGAATACTAGCCAGAATGCAAAAGCAATAACCAGCGACCATGTGAGGGCTGACAATCTGTTTATAGAAAGTCTGGGCAAGCCCCAGACTGGATTGGTAGACAGGCTATCAATCACACAGGCAAGGCTGAGATTAACTATTAGTGGTCCAGAGAGAAATGCTCAGAACACGGGTGTGGCTGGAAATCCATTACATTGTCTAGGACTGTGTTCAGACTGAGCAACAAGAAACCTATGCAAGGAACCAAACTGAACACGCCTCCTTCGCCGCAGCGTGCGAGCGGAGGGTGGCGCAGAGACCCGAACCGGCAGAGACGTTACACAGTGTCCACAACCCAGAAACACAACAAGGCCAGGTGCCACCCTCATTGTGAAGGCCCAGTTCCAACACCATATAGTGCCCATCCACTTCCTCTGGATTCTCCTCTCTGGACCGTTTCCTGCCACCTTCTTCTTCAGGGCAAGCAGTCTCTTCCACTCCTCTTCCTCCTCCTCCACCCTCATTTCATGGGTGTAAGATGAAGCGCTGCCATGTGGTTTTACAATTAATGAGCCTGGATCAGGGAGCCACACAGCAGAGGAGCTGCTTCACTGTATTCTGCAGCAAGAATCCCGCTGGATGGCTCCCCGCCAACTCCAACTGTGCAGCCTTGCTGCAATGCAGTCAGGATGAATATCACATTGTCCCTGTATGGTGCATGTCCTTAATCTGGTGGTTTTATTATCCTGTATAGTGGCTTAAAGGAGGTGCTCCTCATGACCATAAAAATCTCTGCGCATTTCAGTCATTGTTACATCGCAAAAAACACCCTGCTCCATTAGCAGCAACAGAAAGGTTTGCCTTTGCACTGCCTTATCTAAGATGTTCCAACTCAAAAATCATCTGAAACATGCTGGAGCATCTGTGTGAGCAGCAGAAGATGGTGAACAATTATTGCATGCAGCAGACCACAGAGACATTGTGTTACTTCAAGATATATCATTGGAGGCTCATGAGGGAAGTGTACCAACTTCTCAAGCCCTGTGAAGAAGCCACCAAATTTGTCAGCAGAGATGACTGCAGCATCAGAGAACTGATCCCTCTTTTGTATATTTTACAGGAAACGCTTATACTCATGCAATGAGGGACAGAAGAGGAGGAACAGTTTTCATCTATTAGTCAATGTCATTGCCCTGCGTTGATGGAGGAGGATGGGGATCTGGGTCAGGATCATTATGGTAGAGCAACTGGAACTCCTATAGTAGAAGAGGAAGAAGAGTCTCCCTTGGATGCAGAGGGGGCCCTTGATATGTCACAGGCACAGCCAGGGGAGGAGGTTGACCCTTATCTGTTTCAAGATGATGATGATGACCATGCTGGACAAGAACACCAACCATAGCAGGCTATATGCTCTGCGGCTTACACAGTGATTAGTTATTAATAGCATCAAGCAGAGGGATAAGTACTGGGTGGCAGCGATCTCGAACTCTCAATATAAAGACAAATTATTCCCTGCTTACAAAAGTAGATGAGCACCGAGCACTACGTAGTGTTATTCCGTGTCTTCAGTCAAAGGGTGTTTCTACAGCAGCTGGAGCCTTTTACGCCTACAAGGGATGTCAGAGTATAGGAACAACAAGACCAAATGGTACCCTTCCTGGGTTGGTGGAGTTCAAAAGGAAATTAAGGCAACACACTCTCCCGAAAGTTATTTTTCAACACACATTAACAACACATGTTTTCAGTTCAGTCTGTTTTCGTCAAGGGTATCATATCCGGAGGCACTGCACATATATAGTATATATATATATATATATATATATACACGCCATATGAAAAAGTTTGGGCACCCCTATTCATCTTAATTATTTTTAGTTCCTAATATTTGGGTGTTTGCACAGCCATTTCATTTGATATATCTAATAACTGATGGCCGTATATTTCGGTTGTGGGTTTTTGTCTAACAGAATGTGCATATGCTTAACCAAATTTGCGGGTCTTTGGGTACCCTTATCTTTTATTGATTTGAATACTCCTACTACTTTTTACTGCTTCTGAAGCCTTGGTTTTGTAACCTCACTGAGCTTTGAACTTCTGCCAGGTGTATCCAATCTGGGGTATTTGGTGGCCATTGCGTTGTTCTCCTATTTGATCTCCTCTGGAGTGGCATCATGGGCTCCTCACACTCTCAAATGATCTGAAACAAGATTGTTCAACATAGTTGTTCAGGGGAAGGATACAGTTGTCTCAGAGATTTAACCAGTCAGTTTCCACTGTGAGGAACATAGTGGTGGAGCCACAGGGACGTTCTTGTTAAGCCCAGAGTGGCAGGCCGAGAAAATATCAGAAGGCAGAGAGAAGAATGATGAGAACGGTCAAGGACAATCCACAGACCACCTCCAGAGCTGCAGCATCATCTTGCTGCAGATGGTGTCACTGTGCATAGGTCAACAATACAGCACACTTTGCACAAGGAGAGCTGTTGGGAGAGTGTGCGAGGCCGTTTCTGAAGCACATCACAAACAGAGTCGCCTGAGGTTGCAAAAGCACATTTGGACAGCCAGCTTCATTTTGGAAGAAGGTCCTGTGGACTGATGAACAGTTGAGTTGTTTGGTCATACAAAAGGCGTTATGCATGGCGTCAAAAACACAGCATTCCAAGAAAAACACTTGCTACCCACTGTTTTGGTGGGGTTCCATCATGCTTTGGGGCTGTGTGGCCAATGCCGGCACCGGGAATCTTGTTAAAGTTGAGGGTCGCATGGATTCAACTCAGTATCAGCAGATTCTTGAGAAGATGTACAAGAATCAGTGAAGTTTGAAGTTCGCCGGGGATGGATATTTCAGCAAGACAATGATCCAAAACACAGCTCCAAATCTACTCAGGCATTCATGCAGAGGAACAACTACAATGTTCTGGAATGGCCATCCCAGTCCCCAGACCTGAATATCATTGAACATCTGTGGGATAATTTGAAGCGGGCTGTCCATGCTCGGCGACCATCAAACTTAACTGAACTGGAATTGTTTTGTAAAGAGGAATGGTCAAATACCTTCATCCAGGATCCAGGAACTGATTAAAGCTACAGGAAGCGACTAGAGGCTGTTATTTTTGCAAAGGAGGATCTACTAAATATTATGTCACTTTTCTGTTGAGGTGCCCATACTTTTGCACCGGTCAATTTTGGTTTAATGCATATTGCACATTTTCTGTTAGTACAATAACCTCATTTCAATCCTGAAATATTACTGTGTCCATCAGTTATTAGATATATCAAATTGAAATGGCTGTTGCAAACACCCAAATATTTAGCTAAATGATTAGGTTTATTAGGGGTGCCCAAACTTTTTCATATGACTGTATATATATATATATATACTGTATATATACAGTTGTGCTAAAGAGTTTACATACCCCGACAGATTTTTTAGTTTTTTTTGGCCTTTTTTCAGAGAATATGAATGATAACACAATAACTTTTTCTCCACTCATGGTTAGTGGTTGGTTGAAGCCATTTATTGTCAAACTTCTGTGTTTTCTCTTTTTAAATCATAATGACAACCAAAAACATCAAAACGACCCTGTTCAAAAGTTCCCATACCCTGGTGATTTTGGCCTGATAACATGCCCAGAAACCAAACCACGGTCAGGTAGACCAACCAAAATTTCAGCCACAACTGCCCAGAAAATTGTTCGGGATGCAAAGAAAAACCCACACATAACATCAGCTGAAATACAGGACTCTCTGAAAACCATCGGTGCGGCTGTTTCAAGATGCACAATAAGAAGGCACTTGAATAAAAATGGGCTGCATGGTCAAGTTTCCAGAAGAAAGCCATTACTGCGCAAATGCCACAAAGAATCTCACCTTCAAGGCCTGTGATGAAACGAACACCATTCCTACTGTACAGCACGGAGGTGGATCACTGATGATGTGGGGATGTGTGAGCTTCAAAGGCACAAGAAACTTGGTCAAAGCTGAAGGAAAGATGAATGCAGCGCGTTATCAGCAAATACTGGAGGCAAATTTACACTCATCAGCCAGGAAGCTGCGCATGGGACGTACTTGGACGTTCCAACATGACAACGATCCAAAACACAAGGCCAAGTCGACCTGTCATTGGTTACAGCAGAAGAAAGTGAAGGTTCTGGAGTGGCCATCTCAGTCTCCTGACTCTGGGGAGATCTCAAGCGCGCAGGACATGCAAGACAGCCCAGGAATATACAGGAACTGGAGAACCATCTGAGAAAATAAAGAGCCTCATCCACAACTACCACAAAAGACTTCAAGCTGTCATTGATGTCAGAGGGGACAATACACTGTATTAAGAACTCGGATGGGAACTTTTGAACAGGGTCATTTTGATGTTTTTGGTTGTCATTATGATTTAAAAACAGAAAACACAGAAGTCTGACAATAAATGGCTTCAACCAACCACTAACCATGAGTGGAGGAAAAGTTTTTGTGTTATCATTCATATTCTCTGAAAAAAGGCCAAAAAAACAAAAAATCTGCTAGAGTATGTAAACTTTTTAGCAGAACTGTATATATACTGTATGTATTTCTTTTTTATTATTGAACTATGTATCATCGTTGTAATTACAAGACTAAATGTAGCTGTCTAATGGTAGTTGCTTTATATTCATTAACAGTACCACTAGAGATGAGCAAATTTCTCAAAAATTCGATTCGGCAGCTTCGTCAAATTTCCCAAAACAATTTGCTTCGATCTGAATTACTTCACGGCGAATCACGTTAAAGACAGCTATTTTCCTGGCTGCAGAGAGCCTGGGGATATGGGGATATGCATTTTACACTAAGGACATGTTGGAATAGCCTTTAGAAAGGCTATTCTACTCCTACCTTTGCCGTTGCATCACGCCCCCTACGATGTCCTGGTCTGCTGGGCATGCACAGAGCCGCTCGGAAGAGAATCAAGATGGCTGCCGGACATGTGCAGAAACAGTCTTGTATGAGATATAATCAAGATGGCCGCCGGACATGTGCAGAAACGGTCTTGCATGGGAGATAATCAAGATGGCTGCCGGATGTGCGCAGAAACGGTCTTGTATGGGATATAATCAAGATGGCCGCCAGAAATGCGCAGAGCCACTCGTGTAGGAATAGGATAAATATGGCCGCCACAAGTGGCTCTGCGCATGTCCAGCGGCCATTTTGATTATTTTACTACATGAGCGAGGAGGACCAGGACATCGCAGGGGGTGTGATGCAACGGCAAAGGCAGGAGTAGAATAGCCTTTCTAAAGGCTATTCTGACATGTCCTTAGTTTAAAATGCGATTTGATACCACGAAGCGTGAGGAAATCCGGATTCAATGCAAATCGAAGATTTCCTGAAATTCGGATCGAATTCCACTTCTTCAGCTTCAATTCTCTCATCTCTAAGCACCACTATACCATTAACAATACCAATCACTGAACATCTTATTATTTTTTATTCCTCCTCCTGTAAACGCATATCCTAGCTTTATATCTTACCAGAGGCTATCATTTCTCTTAAATTCTTAGCCTACATATACAGTAATTAGATCCAATGTTATACACGCCTGCGCATTAGAGAGCCAGAGCATTCCAAAACCTGGTTAACATGCATTCAGATTTTCCGCTGTATGCGCATGTGCATTAAGAGTTGCCGGAGAGAGACGAAGTTCCCCGAAAGCTCCCCGTGGAAGGATGCTACGCTCCCCTTGTGAAGACGCTGCGCCAGTACATTATAGTTATTTTCTCGATACCCCCGATATATTCCCGATATAGACTACTACCTATTAATGATTTATGTAAATTGGTTTGTGAATGTGTCATGTTATTTATTATACGCACGTTTGAGAGTCTGAGCATGCGTGGCAGCGGTCCCACACGTATGCTCAGTAATATTTAAGAGACTCTACACGTGCCCTCACTTTCATACAGACACACACCAGGAGTGGCTGTGCGGGCACTTTCCCTTGATAAAATGTATGATTCCCCTGACTTTTTGAATATAATCACTCCACATTGTGTACATTAGATTTATTGGACTTGTTTTAAGATATGATTTAATGTTTTTTAGCATGTTGTTTTATAACCATATCTATATAAGTGGAGGTTTTAATTTAGTTTATTTTATTCTATGTGCGCTTGTTCTTAAGTCTCTTTTGGAGTCATTTATACAGTATATGAATTTTTTGTGGACTATGTATGAGATGGACTTTTTTTTCTTTTATGACTTGGGTTGTGAATCTTTCCTCCTATGAGTCAAACAAACACGAAATGTCAGTTCTCTCCAAAGGTCTCTCCTTCTGCCCCTCAGCACACACTGACCATATCAAATTCTGCAATGATATGGAGGAGTTTTTCAGAAAAATGAGATTAAGGGAATATTTTTATGACAAAGACCTTCCATACAGCAGCGACTCTGAGATGGAACAGCCCATAAGGAATCCTACTGTAAAGGGAAGTGCTTGCCACAAACATTAATATTGTCTGCAGGCTACAAAACCTGCTTTCCAGGAAGGCTTTTGTTTAGAAGGGTGGAGATGGAATATGCTAATGAGACCTTCATGGTGATGTTAATCAGCTTCCTTTGTTCAAAGAGAGTTACCACTGAACAAGAGACATTAGAAGTCAGATGGGGGAGGTAGGTCATTACCCCTGGGCCAAGAATCGATTTTAAGTGTTAGAGCGCCATCCCAAGACTCATAAGAAGTATTGCATCTAAACTTATATTACAATACCAAGAGCCTGATTGGAGTGACAACATCTAGGTGGGCGGAGTTGTGGGCTATAAATATGATGAGCCAAAAGCCCTCTCTCTCTCTCTGTTCACCAGCCCCCTTGGACTGACCAGCCTCATCTAGACAAGCTCCATATACCACCAGAGCATAATAAGGCTTAAGTATAACTTTCTCTCTCTATCTCTCTATCCATCCATCCACCCATCATCCATCTATTATCTATCTATCTATCTATCTATCTATCTATCTATCTATCTATCTAGCTATCCATCTATCAGTCACCCTCTATTAATCTGTATTACTACTGCTGTGTTCCTTACAGAAAGGGTCAGTAACTTGTCAGGGGTTGTGTGTGTGTGTATGTGTGTGTGTATGTAGCGATATCTGTAGGTTTTATATTCACCTGGGTAATTGGGTTCTGTACTTATTGTATTGCACTGTGTTAATACTGTTTTGTATTATTCTATAACCTAGTTCCATCATATTACAAGTGCATTAATAATAAACGTATTTTATTATTGATATTGTGGGGTAAATTATCGTACATGCAAACCAGTCAAGGAAACAGATAAGTAGATATACCTAAGGAGAAAGGAGGGAAGCTGGGATCAGGGAAGAATAATAATTATCAATAAGACCCAGATCTCTAACACCTACCAAAAAATCTACCTGGACCCCACGCCCTGGAGCTAATGCAGCACTGGATAAATATATTGACTGTTTCAGAAGCAAAGTAAGATCAGAAATCCTGGAGAAACAAAAGAAACAGACGCATAACCTAACCCTGCAGGAACAGAAGGCTATTACCTCACTGAAAGAAAATCAGGATATAATAATAAAACCAGCTGATAAAGTGGGCGCAATAGTCATAATGAACACCTCAGACTATATCCAGGAAGCAAACAGGCAACTGTCAAATCCCATCCATTACTCCAAACTTGGTAGTGATCCCACAAAGGCCTATATGAAAGAACTAAAGAGTATGATCAAGAAGTTTCCAATCCAGGTCCAGAATCAGGTAAAAGGACTTATCCCACAAGATCCCAGGTCGGGCTGCTTCTATATGCTCCCAAAGATACACAAAGATGGCAACCCTGGGAGGCCTATCATTTCTGGCATTGGGACACTGACGGAAAACATCTCAGTTTGGGTGGAAAATCTCCTGAAACCCCTTGTCAGGGATGCTCCAAGCTACATCCAGGACACCACTGACCTTCTTAACAAACTGAATGCCCTGGGCCCACTACCTGAGGGTACCATTTTGGCCACCATGGATGTGGAATCCCTGTATACCAACATTCCCCACAAGGATGGAGTTGCAGCATGTCGGGTACACCTGGCAAAACAAAACCTCCCAACAGAACCAGTAACGCAACTCATACAATTCATCCTTAGCCACAACCATTTTACCTTTGGATAGGATCTATATCTACAGCGAATGGGAACTTCAATGGGGACCAGATGTGCACCCCAATATGCAAATCTCTTTATGGCAGAACTGGAAGGAGCATATTTATCAACAAGCGCCACCAAACCTATGATTTACCTTCGTTATATCGATGATATCCTTGTCATCTGGACTGCAGGTGAGGAGACCCTACTTCAATTCCATAATGACTTCAATGACTTTCACGCTACCATCAACCTTAAACTTAGCTATTCAGGGAGTGAAATTCACTTTCTGGATACCCCAATATACATCAAAGACCACCGGCTACTCACATCAATATACCACAAACCCACTGACAGAACGGCCTACCTGAGAAATGACAGCTTCCACCGCAAGCACACAAGACAATCTATTGTTTACAGCCAGGCTATACGATACAATCATATTTGCTCCGACAAAGCAGACCTGGACAAGCACCTCCTGGATCTGAGGATGAAATTTCTCCGATTGGGATACAAACCAAAAGTGACAGACAACCAATTAAACAAAGCGGCAGCCATTAACAGAGACTGTCTGCTCACATATAGAGAGACCCAGAAAGATGCCCGAGTGCCCCTAGTTGTCACCTACAACCCACAGCTGGAAATCTTACAAAGGATTGCCAAGGAGCTCCAACCGGTGCTACATAGGGACAACAGACTCAAGGACATATTTCCAGTCCCCCCTCTCCTTTCCTTTCGACAACCACCAAACCTGAGGCGTATTATTGTTCGGAGTGCCCTGAAGGCCCCAGCTGAAAATGGCACCTCACCTTGCCTGCACAACAGGTGCATGACCTGCAAGCACATCCACACCGCTGACAGTGTACCTGTCCCACAGTCACAACAGGTGCACAGAATTAGGGGGACATTTTCCTGCAGGTCTTCCAATGTGGTGTATCTCATAATGTGTGTGCAATGTCCCACCACAGGCCTCTATGTGGGGGAAACAGGGCAGAGACTCAGTCAGTGCATGAACTCACACAGATCCAATATTAATAACAGCAGAACCGATCTCCCAGTGGCCGCACATTTCACCGGAGAAAACCACTCTACTGAAGAGGTTTTAATGGGACATTTTAAGACGCAGGAGGAGAGGAAACAATGGGAGTACAAGTTTATGCAAAAATTTCAAATTTTGCAATTTGGACTTAATATTCATGCCAGTTTCATGTCACACTATGTATGAACTGTGAGGGTCACAAATCACCTCCTGATAATAAACAGATAACAGATCCCTCTGTCACGCACCACAACTTTCCAGATTGTTTTTTGACCTGTTGTAAATAACTTCTCTACTTAGATTGCATTTTGGATTGGTTTTTTAAGGACTCTAAAATCCTTTGAAGATCATGGGTATAGGTTATTTAAAAAAATCTGTGAATTTTCAGTTCTTGTATAACACCGTGTCTGAAGAAGAGAGCTAGACTCTTGAAAGCTTACTTATCAAATATACTCAGTTAGCCTCTAAAAGGTATCTTCTGATTTATTCACTCTTCCACTAAGGTTCCACTCTAGTACCATATCCCACTTGAGAAAGGGGTAGAATACCCTGAAACGCTTTTTGGCGTCGTGTGATGGTTGTTTTGCAAATAAAGAACTGTGTGTTGAAAAATAACTTTTGGGTGAGCGCGTCGCCTTAATTTTTCAACTCCACCAACCCAGGAGGGGAGGAGTACCATTTGGTCTTGTTCCTGCTTCCAAAATTGTCAGGATAGGCTGTACACCCAGTTTACTGCAGCATTTAGAGAGAGTAAGGCAACTGGTAGTCACTGGCATATCCACGTAACCTCTGCCCACTCCCAGTTCACCTCACTCAGCCAGCGCTCCACCTCCTCTGCCAGTGCCACAAATGTCAGGCGTAAAAGCAACAGCAGCAGCAGCCGGGCCCAGTATCTGGAAGATGATGAACCAGAAATTATTCACCTCGCCGTGCCAGCCAGAGCCACAACAGGCAACTGACACCCATCGGCTCCACCAGCAGGTACAGTCATATCTAGTGTGCTCCTATAGTCCAGCAGATAACTCTGACCCCATGGAATTCTGGGCCAATAGGTTAAAGCAGTGGAAGGAGCGGTTCCAGTGTGCCACGGGAGTTTTATCTTGTCTGACCTCAAGTGTTACTGCCGGGAGGGTGTTCAGCGCTGCCTGTGGCATTATAACACCTAAAAGGGCGAAACTGTCCACAGGCGGCGTGGAAAAAATTATTTTTATCAAAATGAATCAGGCATGGATCTGTGAGGATTGTCACACACCTACGGCTGATGCCCCAGAATAGTGATGTCACCGTCATCCTATATCATCATCTTCCATTTACTACACTGCTGCTGATACTCCTAAATATCTACCACCACTCACCAGACATGTCCTGCTGCCTGGTCCATCATATTACACTATAGCACAGTGTTGGTATAAAAAAATATATATATACTGTATATTTTGAAGTCACATCTCCTCCCATAATGGAATAATTTTTGCACCATCTTTTTTTTTTTTTCCAAAACCCAATTCTTCATCATTTTTCAAGTGGCTAACAGCTACAAATTTGTCTCCCAAATAACCATAAGCCCCTGTAGCACCTACAAGCCATCAAATCTAATTTTTCTACAAAACCATTACATTTTGCAATATAACCACCATGTGTGGCCACGGGCATGCAAATTTCCATAATAAATGGTCAATATTTGGTGCGTTTTAAATGTTAAATGCATAAAGGCAAGTGTCAGTGCAGTGTATGGTTAAACTCTGAACAGTGGTGAACCTAGCCTCTTTGCTGCCTGAGGCGGACTATAGAAAGACGCCCCCCCCCCAAAAAAAAAAAAAAAAAAAAACTGAGTTTCCATGCTACTAGTTTAACACACTGTTATCGTCGCACAATATACACAATACACAAAGTTATAAAACAGTTTATAAGAATTCTTCTTCCTGTATTACTTCAGTATCAGATCAACAACACGGTAAGTAACTACACACATCTTCTGCTTGGTGGATGGACGAGCCCACGTGGCCCCCATTCTCTATAATAGGAGCCCCGCAGATAGCTGAGTACTGGACTTCTGGTATCTTTGGCACTCCCATTGAAGTGAATGAGAGCCACGCGGGTTCGTCCATCCACCAAGTGACACACCTATATATATGGCTGCGGTCAGGCTGGATTCCCACCCAGTGGGGGGAAAAAACCCAATTCTCAGGCTCAGTGGGGGTCTCAGCAGACAGACCCCCATCACTCAGGTATTTATCCTCTATCATTTAGGTGAATACAGTGCAGTAACATTTTGTGACTTACAGGTGACGTTTCTGACTAATCGGTCACATTTCCCTTCTCTTCTCTTTGGACCACTTCTTCCAGCTGTGACTTGTCTCTGTAAAGTTTGCAACACAGACATCTTTGGCTCCTCACTTTTCCAGGCACCGACCAATATTGTCCTCACCTACACACCCATCCTGCTGCTGCCCCAATTATATAATATATGATATAAACCCCCATAATGAATAATACCCCCAAGTGCATCTTTATACCCTGTATAAATAGTGCCCCTTATTAATAATGCTCCAGGTGTTAACTAATTAAAAGGTTTTCCAGGTCATTAATAAACTAATCAGTGGGGTTCAAAAACCCAGGACCCCCACTGATCAGCTGTTTGAATGGTACCTGTGTAAGCGCCATGACCGCTTCTCTGTTTACATAGTGTCATTCATCTCATAGCGGCCATGTCATGTAACTACAGCCTCATCCTGTACATGTCTACAGTATGTGACAAGGCTACAATTACATCACACGATCACTATAAACAGACAGCGTATAATATAAACAGGTGCCATAGCCCATGTTTATAACGCCCCATTTACACACACTATAATGTTCCACAGCAGCCCCTGCACACAGTATTACACAGTGTTATGGCCCGCAGCGGCCCCTGCACACTGTATTATGCCTCGCAGCAGCCCCTGCACACAGTATTATGCTCCATAGTGGCCCCTGCACAGGGTATTATGCCCCACATTGGCCACTGCACACGGTATTATGTTCCACAGCAACTCCTGCACACAGTTTTATGCCCCATATTGGCCCCTGCACACGGTATTATGCTCCATATTGGCCCCTGCACTTGTATTATGCTCCACAGTGGCCCCAGCACACGGTATTATGCTCCATAGTGGCCCCTGCACTGGTATTATGCTCTATAGTGGCCCCTGCACTGGTATTATCCTCCATAGTGGCCCCTGCACTGGTATTATGCTCCATAGTGGCCCTTGCACTTGTATTATGCTCCATAGTGACCCCTGCACCCGGTATTATGCTCTATAGTGGCCCCTGCACTTGGTATTATGCTCTATAGTGGCCCCTGCACTCGGTATTATGCTCCATAGTGGCCCCTGTACAGGGTATTATGCTCTACAGTGGTCCCTGCACTCGGTATTATGCTCTATAGTGGCCCCTGCACTCGGTATTATGCTCCATAGTGGCCCCTGTACAGGGTATTATGCTCTACAGTGGTCCCTGCACAGGGTATTATGCCCCATAGTGGACCACCCATGAACTATTATTATACTCTGGGGTCTTTTCAGACCCCAGAGTATAATGATTGGAGACCCAGGGGAGAATACAAACATAAAAACCAGAGTTACTTACCTATCCTGGACACCGGTGCACTCCTTGCAGCTTTCGGCCCTGTTTACTTGCGCACACACGTCATGTGATCAGGCCGGTGACGCGACCTGATGACGTCACCAGGGGCCTCAAGCCTGCTCGGAGTTACATCGGATCGCAGGAGGTGAGTAACATTGGTTTTTATGTTCCCTCATCAACCCTAGGCCTCCGATTATTATACTCCGGGGTCTGAATAGACCCCGGAGTATAATAATAGTAGTATTTGCGGCCCGCGGCCTCACTTACCGATACCCGCGGCCGCTCACAGCGGCATCCACTTCCCTTTCTGCGTCCCATAGCAGAAGGGGAAGCGGGGGCGGCCACCAGCAGACGCGGGGTAGGTAAATAAATAGGCCGTTACCTGCCGGGGATGCTCCAACAGGTTACGGCCTATTTATATATATAAAAAAAAAGTTATACTCACCTGCGATGCCTTGATGCAGCCGCCGCCGCCTCCTCTTCTTGTCCGCGACGTCTGTGTCTCAGCGTAGGCGGCGTGATGACGTCATTGTATAGCCGCCTGCGCTGAGATGCGACGTCTTGTAAACCAGCCCAGGACAGGCCCCGCTCAGCTCTGTTTTTTTTTTTTTTTTTAAAGCGGCCTGTCCTGGGCTGGTTTACATGAAATAGTAAAAATGCCGCCCCCCGGACAGTGCCGCCCGAGGCGGCCGCCTCACTTCGCCTCATTAGCATGGGGTTCTGGTTAACAGAGGTAGGTAGTAATGGGGCTGCGTAGGCATTCAGCCTAGGAGCTAGCTTAAAGTCCATAGGTTTAGCCACATATGGATGTGAAACTGGACGGTTGTTTGCAGTCTGGTGGTATGGTGGCACATTGGTGTTTACCTGAGTATCAGTATATTGCATTTGCTGAGTCGCAAGGCTTTGGGAATCCATGAAGGAAGAAGAAACTGGATGCTGGACAGGCAGGGCATTGTACTGACCTTGAATGCGGTGTGCTGCAGAAGATACTGTGCCCTGTTGCTCTGGAGAAATGTCGTCCCTGACAGGAACATTTGTGGCAAATAGGGATTCACTGCTTTGGCTTAGTACAGTCTCTTGTGCGCTTGAGAGGATCCTTTGCTTCCACATCACACAAACTGGTGCTGTCACTTTCACTTCCACTGATGGCCTGTTCTAAAATGCTTAACCTTGCCATGGCTGCAGCATGCTCATACTGTTTCTCTAGAGCTTCTAGTTCTGCCCTTTTTTGAGCTGCATTAGCTTCCATTGCTGCTGCATTAGCTTCCATTTCTGCTGCATTAGCTTCCATCTCTGCTTTCTGTTGTGCAAAGGCTGCCTGTATCTTAGTAGCTTCCGCCTCTGCACGTGCTTTTATAAGTTGCTCACTGAGTGTGGAAGATTTTGAGGAACGTGACTTAGATGTACGCTTTGAATGCTTGGTAGACTCAGAAACATGGGATGCCATTTGCTGCAGTTGCGCAATTCTTGCCTCTGTCCTTAACTTAGTTTCATGTACAAAGCTGTCTCGTTCTGAATTGAGATGCTGGAAGCTTTGCAATTCAGCTAAAGAATCGTCTGTATGAAGTTTTCTCAATATGCTTTCATAGTCCTCAGCTTTCATTTTATAATGTCCATGCATAGAACAAAGCTGTCGCAGAGCTCCCTCTAGTGGTGATACATGGTATGCAGGCAAGCACATGGCAGATATCTTAGTCTGTATTTTCTGCCACCATTTTGAGAGTTCACAGGAAAGTTCATGCCTTAAACCTTCTAGATTGTCTCTAACCTTCCACGTAGGTTTCATTGAGCGTCTAGCCTTCTCACTGGGCTGCAGACTGAGGTCCATGCTACCTTGTGCTTCAGGGTGCCCTTCAGCCATGATGCAACACAAACAGGATAAATATAACTTTGCTGGAGTGAGATGGCTGCTTGATAGAATCTTCTATGCTGAGGGGCTCTGAGCTGCAGATGCAACTTACACAATGCTGATTCCTTCTGGCTTCAGGTAACTTGCTGTGACTGGCTGTGTGTCAGAAGTTGGTGAACTGTCTTACAGCCGTATCTGGCAGTCTTTATGCATCATTTTTCACTGTTCTGACTCAATACCTTGGCTGCAAATGTGAGGTTGTGAGAGTGTCCTCTAGTCTCTATGCTAACCAGCAATTTACACCAAGATATTTATCAGATAGTGTTCAACTCAACTGAGGAGGCGTAGATAAGATTCCAGATGCTTTAATCCAGGTAAATCTTGTAAACCTCATACAGCAGTAGGTGAAAAATGATGAATTACCAGGAGCTGAGCAGACATGTTGCTTACAAAGAAGTGAAACTAAACAGATAGAGAGAGGAGGAGCTACAGCATCACAGCTAAGGATACAGAGAGAGAGAGGGGACAAATTACAAAGACAAACACAGTATCACAGATACATGTCAGTGAATTAAACCAAGTCCTGGGACATGACAGGAAGACATTGGTGCACAAGCAATGTGTAGCCAAATGGGGGGAAAGGAGGAGCAGGAGCAACCAGAACAGCAAGAGAGAGATGAGGAGGACGAGGCAGATGACCCACACACATTGTGACAGTATGCAGTAGAGATGGATGCAGGAAGTCCCTTGGAGTCACTTTCACAAATGGCCAAAGCATGCTCACTTCCTTGCGCAGTGACAGCCGAATTGTCACCATTTGGCAGAGGGATGACTATTGGCTCTCCACCATGTTAGACCCTCGCTACTGGGGAAAAACGGGGGCCTTTTTTACACCCACTGAGAGGGAGGACAAACTGAACTACTATAGAGATATGCTATGTAGCAAGTTGGCCGCTGCCTACCTGCGCCATCTCCCATCCTCTCGCATGTCCGACCAGGGATGCCCTGAGCGCTCAACTTGCACTGGCATGGCAGCTGTGGGAGGGGGTGGCAGGAGCAGTATCGGCTCCATCAGTAGCAGCCTGAGCCTAGAGTCGATGAGGAGCACCTTTCTTCACCCGCATAGTGAAGAATCAACTTTAACCAACAGGTGGTGGCATACTTAGAGTGTACCCTGCCACCCATCATTGAAGATCCGCTGGAATACTGGGCAGCCAAACTGGATTTGTGGCCACAACTGGCTGAGTTTGCCATGGAAAAGCTGTCCTGCCCGGTCAGTAGTGTGGCATCAAACCGGGTGTTTAGTGTGGCAGGGGCCATAGTTATCTCAAGGAGAACTCGCCTGTCTACCCAAAATTTGGAGAGACTGACCTTTGTGAAGATGAATCAGGCGTGGATCAGCCAGGATTTCCACCCACCAATGCCTGATGCAGCAGTTTAAATGATCCATGCTGTCTCACCACACTCTGTCACCGGGTCACTATATGGCCTTCTAAGGCTGCTGCTGCCTCCACATTATATCTCCTTGCCACTCTGTGGCCTATTCACGCTGCTGCCACCTCCACACTCTGCCATTGGGTTACTGTATGGCCTCCTGATGCTGCTGCCACCTTCTCACTCTGCCACTGGGTCACTGTATGGCATCTTAAGGCTGTTGCTATCTACACATTATATCACCTTGCCACTCTGTGGCCTACTCACGCTGCTGCCACCTCCACACTCTGCCACCTGGTGACTGTATGGCCTCCTTACGCTTGTGCCACCTCCACACTCTGCCATTGGGTCACTGTATGGCCTCCTCATGCCGCTGCCACTCGGTCATTGTATGATCTCATGCTGCTGCCACCGGGTCACTCTGTGTCCTCCTCATGCTGGTACAATTGGGTCACTGTATGCCCTCCTCATGCCGCTGCCAAAGGTTCACTGCATGCCCTCCTCATGCACTGCCATCAGGTCACTATATGCCCTCCTCATGCCGCTGCCACCCGTTCACTGTATGCCCTCCTCAAGCCGCTGCCACCGGGTCACTGTATGCCCTCCTCATGCTGCTGCCACTTGGTCACTGTATGCTCTCCTCATGCCGCTGCCACTGGGTCACTGTATGTCCTCCTCATGCCGCTGCCACTTAGTCACTGTATGGCCTCCTCATGCTTTTGCCACTGGTTTACTGTATGCCCTCCTCATGATGCTGCCACTGGTCACTGTATGACCTCCTCATGCTACTGCCACTGCTGGGTCACTCTATGACCTCCTCATGCCGCTGCCACCTGGTCACTGCATGCCCTCCTCATGCTGCTGCCACTGGGTCACTGTATGTCCTCCTCATGCCGCTGCCAAAGGTTCACTGCATGCCCTCCTCATGCGCTGCCACCGGGTCACTATATACCCTCCTCATGCCGCTGCCACCCGTTCACTGTATGCCCTCCTCAAGCCGCTGCCACCGGGTCACTGTATGCCCTCCTCATGCTGCTGCCACTGGGTCACTGTATGCCCTCCTCATGCTGCTGCCACTGGGTCACTGTATGCCCTCCTCATGCTGCTGCCACTTGGTCACTGTATGCTCTCCTCATGCTGCTGCCACTGGGTCACTGTATGTCCTCCTCATGCCGCTGCCACTTAGTCACTGTATGGCCTCCTCATGCTTTTGCCACTGGTTCACTGTATGCCCTCCTCATGCTGCTGCCACTGGTCACTGTATGACCTCCTCATGCTGCTGCCACTGCTGAGTCACTCTATGACCTACTCATGCCGCTGCCACCGGGTCACTGCATACCCTCCTCATGCTGCTGCCACTGGGTCACTGTATGTCCTCCTCATGCCTCTGCCACTTAGTCACTGTATGGCCTCCTCATGCTGCTGCCACTGGGTCTCTGTATGGCCTCCTCATGCTGCTGCCACTGGGTCACTGTATGTCCTCCTCATGCCTCTGCCACTTAGTCACTGTATGGCCTCCTCATGCTGCTGCCACTGGGTCTCTGTATGGCCTCCTCATGCTGCTGCCACTGCTGGGTCACTCTATGGCCTCCTCATGCCGCTGCCACTGGGTCACTGTATGGCCTCCTCCTGCTGCTGCCACTGGGTCACTGTATGGCCTCCTCATGCTGCTGCCACCTCCACATTATGTCGCCTTGCCACTCTGTAGACATCTATGTGGAATTGGCAGACAACGGTGTAAAATGAGTGCTCTCTCTCACGCTTCTTTCTACCTGGCACTAACATGGACCTGTAAGGCTTAGTTCACACTTGAGTTAATTGGTCAGTTTTGGCCCTGTAACTGGCCAAATAAGTGAAGTGTGCAGTGGTTCTAAGAGCAACACCTGTCATGTGCGTGTCATACTGACTCACAGTATTGTTTCACTATCACAGAAGACTCCCTATGCGTGTTACTGAAAGGCACAGTGTTCTATACCACTATACAGGAAATAGTGACGCCAGGAAATAGGTATTTTTTAATGATATTCGTCGCGAATTAATCTGGATCGAAGCAAAAAAATTTTTAAGTCGAATCGAACAGCAGAATTTAACTTTTGAGAAATGTGCTCATCTCTAATCACAACTAGTGCAGCACCCAACAAGAGGCAAGGCACTTATTTTTGACAAACTTACCTGAGAAACTGTCAAAAGTAGAAGTTTGTTACTAACCACACCTTAAATTGTATTAAAACATAGTGTAGAATACTCTTAGGGCTCCTAGGAACCTATCTATAAAACATAGTGTAAAATACTTTTAGTAAATGTCATATCAATATCGTGTTGACAGAGTGACAATTGACAAAATTGGCAGAAAAATTTGGGGCGTACTATCAGGGTGCCTGGCCTTCCAGCTAAAAAGCTGGACTATCTTCCAAAACTGCTCATTGTCCCTTCGGTTTGCTGTATGCAGTTATCGTTCACCATATACTGCTCAAAATGAAGCTCCAGCATGTGTAACATTGACACTCAATGTGCACTTCACCTTACAGGTAAGTAGTGCAGGGATAATGATATCGACAATTGACTTAATTTCAAGAAAAATTTGGGGCACACTATCAGTGTATCTACTGCCTAGCTTGCCAGCTGAAAAAACTGGTCTTGCTCCGTTTCTAGACTGTGGCCTCTGATGCTCAAAGCATTGCCCCCCAGTAGCTCTGCAACGACTGCCTCTCATTGGCAGCATACTCAACTCACCCACTTTATATCTCAATCAATACTTTACACAACCTGAACAGATCACTTTTGCCATTTGACTCTGCCTTTCCTCAGTGGCCCCAACTCATACCATATCACCGGTTTATGGTTTGTTGAGGACTCTGAGGAACACCTGCTGGCCTACACGGAATGATGGAGACGGGAGTTGGGGGTTTTGCCCCCACCAGATGTGTGGCCCCCGGCCTTTCGGGGACACTCCTGTAAGGCACAAGAAATTAACTACAAAATACTCTCACACTGGTACAGGGTTCCCTCTGTCCTTCACGAGATCTATCCCTCCACATCGGATCGATGCTGGAGATGCAATACTGACAGGGGTATGATGGCACACATCTGGTGGGGATGCTCTCTCATACGCCCTTTCTGGTCAGATGTCGGGCGTATTATTGAAACTGTCAGAGGCATCACTCTAGAACCATGATGGTGAACCTATGGCACGCAGAGCCCTCTCGTTGGCACGCGCGCCGTCGCCATGATTGCTTACAAACGGGGAATCCGGTACAGGATTCTCTGTTAGTGAGCGATCGCTTCTTTCAGTTGTATGTGCATATGTACATACAGATGAAAGCTGTCAGTGTAGGCTGCGTTCCGCGGAACCGCGGCCTATACTGACTGCAGAGTGTGACCTCTGCCCCGACGCAGGTGCGATGACGTAAATCATCAGTGCCTGCGAACAGAAGAAGAAGGAGGACACTCTTCGTGGGACAAGGTAACATAAACTACTGTGTGAGGGCCTTCTGTGGTGCATCTAATACTGTATGGGGGACACTGTGAAGCATCTAATACTGTGTGGGGGACACTGAAGCATCTGAAGCATCTAATACTGTGTGGGGGACACTGAAGCATCTAATACTGTGGGGGGGGGGGACACTGAAGCATCTAATACTGTATGGGGGACACTGAAGCAGCTAATACTGTGTGGGGGACACTGAAGCATCTAATACTGTGTGGGGGACACTGAAGCATCTAATACTGTATGGGGGACACTGAAGCATCTAATACTGTGTGGGGGACACTGAAGCAGCTAATACTGTGTGAGGGACACTGAAGCATCTAATACTGTGTGGGGGACACTGAAGCATCTAATACTGTGGGGGGGGGACACTGAAGCATCTAATACTGTATGGGGGACACT
>CAMRHE010001822.1:0-31148 GCA_947044405.1 Leptodactylus fallax | reverse complement strand
TACTTCTATTTTATATATATGGATAATGCACAGTACCACTTCTATTTTTATATATGGACAATGCACAGTATTACTTCTATTTTATATATATGGACAGTGCACAGTACTACTTCTATTTTTATATATGGACAATGTACAGTACTACTTCTATTTTATATATAAGGACAGTGCACAGTACTCCTACTATTTTGTATATATGGACAGTGCACAGTACTACTTCTATTTTATATATGGGACAATGCACAGTACTACTACTATTTTTATATATATATACATGCACAGTACTACTTCTATTTTTATATATGGACAATGCACAGTACTACTTCTATTTTATATATATTTTTTTTGGACAATGCACAGTACTACTTCTATTTTATATATGGACAATGCACAGTACTACTTCTATTTTTATATATGGACAATGCACAGTACTACTTCTATTTTTATATATGGACAATGCACAGTACTACTTCTATTTTATATATATGGACAATGCACAGTACTACTTCTATTTTTATATATGGACAATGCACAGTACTACTTCTATTTTATATATATGGACAATGCACAGTACTACTTCTATTTTATATATATGGACAGTGCACAGTACTACTTCTATTTTTATATATGGACAATGCACAGTACTACTTCTATTTTATATATATGGACAATGCACAGTACTACTTCTATTTTATATATATGAGCGTACTACTTCTATTTTTATATATGGACAATGCACAGTACTACTTCTATTTTATATATATGGACAATGCACAGTACTACTTCTATTTTTATATATGGACAATGCACAGTACTACTTCTATTTTTATATATTGGACAATGCACAGTACTACTTCTATTTTTATATATTATGGACAATGCACAGTACTACTTCTATTTTTATATATATGGACAGTGCACAGTACTACTTCTATTTTTATATATGGACAATGCACAGTACTACTTCTATTTTATATATATGGACAATGCACAGTACTACTTCTATTTTATATATATGGACAGTGCACA
Organism: Leptodactylus fallax; assembly: GCA_947044405.1. Taxonomy (NCBI): domain Eukaryota; kingdom Metazoa; phylum Chordata; class Amphibia; order Anura; family Leptodactylidae; genus Leptodactylus; species Leptodactylus fallax. The sequence goes on along the minus strand of CAMRHE010001822.1, from coordinate 30,119 downwards.
GTACTACTTCTATTTTTATATATGGACAATGCACAGTACTACTTCTATTTTTATATATGGACAATGCACAGTACTACTTCTATTTTATATATATGGACAATGCACAGTACTACTTCTATTTTTATATATGGACAATGCACAGTACTACTTCTATTTTATATATGGACAATGCACAGTACTACTTCTATTTTATATATATGGACAATGCACAGTACTACTTCTATTTTTATATATGGACAATGCACAGTACTACTTCTATTTTATATATATGGACAATGCACAGTACTACTTCTATTTTATATATATGGACAATGCACAGTACTACTTCTATTTTATATATATGGACAATGCACAGTACTACTTCTATTTTTATATATGGACAATGCACAGTGCTACTTCTATTTTATATATATGGACAATGCACAGTACTACTTCTATTTTATATATATGGACAATGCACAGTACTACTTCTATTTTTATATATGGACAATGCACAGTACTACTTCTATTTTATATATATGGACAATGCACAGTACTACTTCTATTTTATATATGGATGGCAATGCACAGTACTACTTCTATTTTATATATATGGACAGTGCACAGTACTACTTCTATTTTATATATATGGACAGTGCACAGTACTACTTCTATTTTTATATATGATGGACAATGCACAGTACTACTTCTATATTTATATATGGACAATGCACAGTACTACTTCTATTTTTATATATGGACAATGCACAGTACTACTTCTATTTTTATATATAGGGACAGTGCACAGTACTACTTCTATTTTTATATATGGACAATGCACAGTACTACTTCTATTTTATATATGGACAATGCACAGTACTACTTCTATTATATTTATATATGGACAATGCACAGTACTACTTCTATTTTATATATATGGACAATGCACAGTACTATTCTATTATTTTATATATGGACAATGCACAGTACTACTTCTATTTTATATATATGGACAATGCACAGTACTACTTCTATTGCTATATTTATATATATATGGACAGTGCACAGTACTACTTCTATTTTATATATATGGACAATGCACAGTACTACTTCTATTTTATATATTGGACAGTGCACAGTACTACTTCTATTTTTATATATGGACAATGCACAGTACTACTTCTATTTTATATATATGGACAATGCACAGTACTACTTCTATTTTTATATATGGACAATGCACAGTACTACTTCTATTTTATATATATGTAGCAGTGCACATATATATATATATATATATATATGGACAATGCACAGTACTACTTCTATTTTTATATATGGACAATGCGCAGTACTATTATATATATATGGACAATGCACAGTACTACTTCTATTTTATATATATATGGACAATGCACAGTACTACTTCTATTTTATATATATGGACAATGCACAGTACTACTTCTATTTTATATATATGGACAATGCACAGTACTACTTCTATTTTTATATATGGACAGTGCACAGTACTACTTCTATTTTATATATATGGACAATGCACAGTACTACTTCTATTTTATATATTGTATATGGACAATGCACAGTACTACTTCTATTTTATATATATGGACAATGCACAGTACTACTTCTATTTTATATATGCACAGTACTACTTCTATTTTATATATATGGACAGTGCACAGTACTACTTCTATTTTATATATATGGACAATGCACAGTACTACTTCTATTTTATATATATGGACAATGCACAGTACTACTTCTATTTTATATATATGGACAGTGCACAGTTACTACTTCTATTTTATATATATGGACAATGCACAGTACTACTTCTATTTTTATATATGGACAATGCACAGTACTACTTCTATTTTTATATATATGGACAATGCACAGTACTACTTCTATTTTTATATATGGACAATGCACAGTACTACTTCTATTTTTATATATGGACAATGCACAGTACTACTTCTATTTTATATATATGGACAATGCACAGTACTACTTCTATTTTTATATATTGGATATATGGACAATGCACAGTACTACTTCTATTTTATATATATGGACAATGCACAGTACTACTTCTATTTTATATATATGGACAGTGCACAGTACTACTTCTATTTTTATATATGGACAATGCACAGTACTACTTCTATTTTATATATATGGACAATGCACAGTACTACTTCTATTTTATATATATGGACAATGCACAGTACTACTTCTATTTTATATATGGACAATGCACAGTACTACTTCTATTTTTATATATGGACAATGCACAGTACTACTTCTATTTTATATATATGGACAATGCACAGTACTACTTCTATTTTTTATATATATATGGACAATGCACAGTACTACTTCTATTTTTATATATGGACAATGCACAGTACTACTTCTATTTTATATATATGGACAATGCACAGTACTACTTCTATTTTTATATATGGACAATGCACAGTACTACTTCTATTTTTATATATGGACAATGCACAGTACTACTTCTATTTTATATATATGGACAATGCACAGTACTACTTCTATTTTATATATATGGACAATGCACAGTACTACTTCTATTTTTATATATGGACAATGCACAGTACTACTTCTATTTTATATATATGGACAATGCACAGTACTACTTCTATTTTATATATATGGACAATGCACAGTACTACTTCTATTTTATATATGGACAATGCACAGTACTACTTCTATTTTTATATATGGACAATGCACAGTACTACTTCTATTTTATATATATGGACAATGCACAGTACTACTTCTATTTTTATATATGGACAATGCACAGTACTACTTCTATTTTTATATATGGACAATGCACAGTACTACTTCTATTTTTATATATGGACAATGCACAGTACTACTTCTATTTTTATATATGGACAATGCACAGTACTACTTCTATTTTATATATATGGACAATGCACAGTACTACTTCTATTTTATATATATGGACAATGCACAGTACTACTTCTATTTTATATATATGGACAATGCACAGTACTACTTCTATTTTTATATATGGACAATGCACAGTACTACTTCTATTTTATATATATGGACAATGCACAGTACTACTTCTATTTTTATATATGGACAATGCACAGTACTACTTCTATTTTTATATATGGACAATGCACAGTACTACTTCTATTTTTATATATGGATATATGTATATATATATATATTTTATATATATGGACAATGCACAGTACTACTTCTATTTTATATATATATGGACAATGCACAGTACTACTTCTATTTTATATATATGGACAATGCACAGTACTACTTCTATTTTATATATATGGACAATGCACAGTACTAAACTTCTATATATTATTTTATATATATGGACAATGCACAGTACTACTTCTATTTTATATATATGGATATATATATATACTATATATATATATATATGACAGTGCACAGTACTACTTCTATTTTTATATATGGACAATGCACAGTACTACTTCTATTTTATATATATGGACAATGCACAGTACTACTTCTATTTTATATATATGGACAATGCACAGTACTACTTCTATTTTTACATATGGACAATGCACAGTTACTACTTCTATTTTTATATATGGACAATGCACAGTACTACTTCTATTTTATATATATGGACAGTGCACAGTACTACTTCTATTTTTATATATGGACAATGCACAGTACTACTTCTATTTTTATATATGGACAATGCACAGTACTACTTCTATTTTTATATATGGACAATGCACAGTACTACTTCTATTTTTATATATGGACAATGCACAGTACTACTTCTATTTTATATATATGGACAATGCACAGTACTACTTCTATTTTATATATATATGGACAATGCACAGTACTACTTCTATTTTATATATATGGACAATGCACAGTACTACTTCTATTTTTATATATGGACAATGCACAGTACTACTTCTATTTTTATATATGGACAATGCACAGTACTACTTCTATTTTATATATGGACAATGCACAGTACTACTTCTATTTTTATATATATGGACAATGCACAGTACTACTTCTATTTTTATATATATGGACAATGCACAGTACTACTTCTATTTTATATATATGGACAATGCACAGTACTACTTCTATTTTATATATATGGACAATGCACAGTACTACTTCTATTTTATATTATATATGGACAATGCACAGTACTACTTCTATTTTATATATATGGACAATGCACAGTACTACTTCTATTTTTATATATATGGACAATGCACAGTACTACTTCTATTTTTATTATATATGGACAATGCACAGTACTACTTCTATTTTTATATATGGACAATGCACAGTACTACTTCTATTTTATATATATGGACAATGCACAGTACTACTTCTATTTTTATATATGGACAATGCACAGTACTACTTCTATTTTATATATATGGACAATGCACAGTACTACTTCTATTTTATATATATGGACAATGCACAGTACTACTTCTATTTTATATATATGGACAATGCACAGTACTACTTTATGCTATTTTTATATATATGGACAATGCACAGTACTACTTCTATTTTATATATATGGACAATGCACAGTACTACTTCTATTTTTATATATGGACAATGCACAGTACTACTTCTATTTTTATATATGGACAATGCACAGTACTACTTCTATTTTATATATATGGACAATGCACAGTACTACTTCTATTTTTATATATATATATGGACAATGCACAGTACTACTTCTATTTTATATATATGGACAATGCACAGTACTACTTCTATTTTTATATATGGACAATGCACAGTACTACTTCTATTTTTATATATAATATATGGACAATGCACAGTACTACTTCTATTTTATATATATGGACAATGCACAGTACTACTTCTATTTTATATATATGGACAATGCACAGTACTACTTCTATTTTTATATATGGACAATGCACAGTACTACTTCTATTTTTATATATGGACAATGCACAGTACTACTTCTATTTTATATATATGGACAATGCACAGTACTACTTCTATTTTTATATATGGACAATGCACAGTACTACTTCTATTTTATATATATGGACAATGCACAGTACTACTTCTATTTTATATATATGGACAATGCACAGTACTACTTCTATTTTATATATATGGACAATGCACAGTACTACTTCTATTTTTATATATGGACAATGCACAGTACTACTTCTATTTTATATATATGGACAATGCACAGTACTACTTCTATTTTATATATGGACAATGCACAGTACTACTTCTATTTTTATATATGGACAATGCACAGTACTACTTCTATTTTATATATATGGACAATGCACAGTACTACTTCTATTTTATATATATATGGACAGTGCACAGTACTACTTCTATTTTTATATATGGACAATGCACAGTACTACTTCTATTTTTATATATGGACAATGCACAGTACTACTTCTATTTTTATATATGGACAGTGCACAGTACTACTTCTATTTTTATATATGGACAATGCACAGTACTACTTCTATTTTATATATATATGGACAGTGCACAGTACTACTTCTATTTTATATATATATGGACAATGCACAGTACTACTTCTATTTTTATATATGGACAATGCACAGTACTACTTCTATTTTATATATACTGGAATGGACAATGCACAGTACATACTTCTATTTTTATATATATATGGACAATGCACATACTACTTCTATTTTTATATATGACAGTGCACAGTATACTTCTGGTGCATATATGGACAATGCACAGTACTACTTCTATTTTAGATATATGGACAAATGCACAGTACTACTGGTTTTCAGATATGGACCAATGCTGCCACAGTACTACTTCTATTTCTAGCCGGCTTCTCTCAAACCATTTTCTAGCGCTATTTGAAGTGTGTTTTGGGTCATTGTCCTGCTGGAAGACCCATGACCTCTGAGGGAGACCCAGCTTTCTCACACTGGGCCCTACATTATGCTGCAGACTTCATAATGCCATGCACACGGTCAAGCAGTCCAGTGCCAGAGGCAGCAAAGCAACCCCAAAACATCAGGGAACCTCCTCCATGTCTGACTGTAGGGACCGTGTTCTTTTCTTTGAAGGCCTCTTTCTTTTTTCCTGTAAACTCTATGTTGATGCCTTTTCCCAAAAAGCTCTACTTTTGTCTCATCTGACCAGAGAACATTCTTGCAAAAAGTTTTTGGCTTTCTCAAGTAAGTTTTGGCTTTTTTATGTCTCTGGGTCAGAAGTGGGTTCTTCCTGGGTATCCTACCATAGAGTCCCTTTTCATTCAGACGCCGACGGATAGTACGGGTTGACACTGTTGTACCCTTGGACTGCAGGGCAGCTAGAACTTGTTTGGATGTTAGTCGAGGTTCTTTAGCCACCATCCGCACAATCTTTCTTTTGCGTCCACATCTAGGGAGGTTAGCCACAGTGCCATGGGCTTTACACTTCTTGATGACACTGCGCACGGTAGACACAGGAACATTCAGGTCTTTGGAGATGGACTTGTAGCCTTGAGATTGCTCATGCTTCCTCACAATTTTGCTTCTCAAGTCCTCAGACAGTTCTTTGGTCTTCTTTCTTTTCTCCATGCTCAATGTGGTACACACAAGGACACAGGACAGAGGTTGAGTCAACTTTAATCCATTTCAACTGGCTGCAAGTGTGATTTAGTTATTGCCACCACCTGTTATGTGCCACAGGTAAGTAACAGGTGCTGTTAATTACACAAATTAGAGAAGCATCACCTGATTTTTCAAAGGGTGCCAATACTTTTGTCCACCCCCTTTTTTATGTTTGGTGTGGAATTATATCCAATTTGGCTTTTTGACAATTCTTTTTGTGGTTTTCCATTGAAGACAAATTAAATGAAGATATTATTACCAAAGCATTTGTGATTGCAATCATTTTCTGGAAGAAATTGAGTATTATCTGACAGAATTGCAGGGGTGCCAATACTTTTGGCCAGCACTGTATATAAATAAACAATAATAATAATATAATTGTTCTTATTATCAGCTCCCCGGGCCTCCCCCTATTATATTGTTAGGTCTGACGACCCCCTAAACTATAATATTTTCACATCTGCTTCATGGACGACGAAACTAAAACTTTTTGGAATATTCAGCTTCGTCCATTTGTATTCATAAGATTCTGTGCAATGTACTGGGGTCACATCAGTCAGAATCCCAGGTCATCAGGACATCATCCATATAGCCATAAGTCTATAATGATTCCCCCCTCCAGGAGAAGATTAGCACAGGAGGGCACACAAGTTATTATTGACCCCCAACTGGCCATACTGTGCTCTGTGCTGCAGCCACCATGTCCTCAGATACACCCCCGTATGGCCATACTGTGCTCTGTGCTGCAGACACCATGTCCTCAGATACACCTCCAGCTGGCCATACTGTGCTCTGTGCTGCAGCCGCCATGTCCTCAGATACACCCTGGGTCATACTTTGCTCTGTGCTGCAGCCAACGTGTCCTTAGATACACTCCGGGTCATACTGTGCTCTGTGCTGCAGCCGCCATGTCCTCAGATACACCCCGGGTCATACTGTGCTCTGTGCTGCAGCCAACGTGTCCTTAGATACACTCCGGGTCATACTGTGCTCTGTGCTGCAGCCGCCATGTCCTCAGATACACCCCTAGCTGGCCATACTGTGCTCTTTGCTGCAGCCAACGTGTCCTTAGATACACTCCGGGTCATACTGTGCTCTGTGCTGCAGCCGCCATGTCCTCAGATACACCCCGGGTCATACTGTGCTCTGTGCTGCAGCCAACGTGTCCTTAGATACACTCCGGGTCATACTGTGCTCTGTGCTGCAGCCGCCATGTCCTCAGATACACCCCTAGCTGGCCATACTGTGCTCTTTGCTGCAGCCAACGTGTCCTTAGTACACTCCGGGTCATACTGTGCTCTGTGCTGCAGCCGCCATGTCCTCAGATACACCCCGGGTCATACTGTGCTCTGTGCTGCAGCCAACGTGTCCTTAGATACACTCCGGGTCATACTGTGCTCTGTGCTGCAGCCGCCATGTCCTCAGATACACCCCTAGCTGGCCATACTGTGCTCTGTGCTGCAGCCGCCATGTCCTCAGATACACCTCCAGCTGGCCATACTGTGCTCTGTGCTGCAGCCGCCATGTCCTCAGATACATCCCGGGTCATACTTTGCTCTGTGCTGCAGCCGCTATATCCTCAGATATGGCGGGGCATACTTTGCTCTGTGCTGCAGCTGACGTGTCCTTACCAACACCCCAGGCCATACTGTGCTCTGTGCTGCAGACACTATGTCCTCAGATACACCCCCGGATGGCCATACTGTGCTCTGTGCTGCACATGTCATGTATCCGGAGCTCAGGTGTCTCATCTGATCATAAAGCTTGCAGTCACTACAGTCACTTGACGCCTGAGCCGACCTGAGGTATTCAGTGTGGATGCAGTACCTGATGGTGTCCTCAAGGTGTCACTGTCCTCCACCTAATGATCACAATACAGATTTGATCCTTAGGTCATGTGTTTCTGTATTTGGGAGAGTCATTGCAGGCCTCTGGCAGGGAGAGGGTTAACCCTTTGTGCTCTATTACCCCTCTGACCCCTGTCCCTACATTGGCAGTGGACTCTTCACCCCACATTGAGCATTATCCACATGTAACATGATGACTCCTCCACTGGTCCAGTCGGTTCTGCCACTTTCCCAGCGGGGTCCGGGCGCAGTCAGTGGCAGCAACCATCACTCTCTGGTCAACCCTCTTATTCATAGACATTTTATGAATGCAGATGGCAGTCTGGGCTTGTACTGATGGTGGTCAGTGATGGCAGCGCCCCCGGCAGGACCGTACTGGACACGATGTGGATGCACCAACCACCAACACGTGATGTATGCATATACGGGGGACATACCTTGTCTTCACCATCTTGGATCAATAAGCTCAGAGTAAACTGCGGCCCATTTCTCAGCCTCCACACTGATGGGTACGGTCATAGAGCGGAGGCACGCGGTTAGTCAGTGCTTGCCATGTTGGAGTCACCTTCAGTTCTCCTTAGAATTACACTTTAACCCTTTCCACACAGGGGGCGCTGTCCATAGGGATGCTCTGAGATTAGCGTGGCTGCCAATGTACACAGTGGATCGTTCTCCCAGCTATTGGTCGCCACTTTGCAGCGTATTTGTGCTGATAATGGTGTCTTTGAGGAGCTGAGTGTTCAGACGGCTGTAGAGCAAAGTATTGAGTCTTGTAGGTTATGGATGACAATAACCAACGGCGGGTGGAGGAGATCGTCACCCCAGTACCAGCCAGACCTAAGATATTACAGAGAAATTCTCCCAGATGGAGGCGGGCTACTGACCACCACAGCGCCCCCACCCACATTATATATTAAGACACCACGGTAGACGTTCCACATAAGGCACCACTGTCTTTTCTCACCCAGTGGAGCCTGTGTTGATCCTGTACAACAAATGATGGACACACATACATCTACAGGAGCATCTGAATAAATGAGAATATCTGTGAAACGTTCCTTCATCTCAGTAATTCAGTAATACAATCCATAATCAGCGTCTTCCAGGATTGTGTGTCCTACTGAACCAGACTGAGGAAACCTTGGCAGGTGACACTGAATTTACAAGACTGAACTGAACTTACAATATTCTCATTTTCTTAGATTTGGGTTTTCATTCCCTGTAATCCATAATCAACATTTACAGAAATAAAACACTTGGAATAGAAGACTCTGTGTGTAAAGAATCTAGAAAATATAGGAGGTCACTTTATTAATGGAATTACTGAGAGAAATAAACGTTTTATAGATATTCTCATTTATTGAGATGCACCTGTATGTCTGCAGGATTACAACCTGGGTACTGGAGCCCTTGGGGTATAGACTGGCACGAAACTGAGGATCACTGGGGGTAACCGACCAATACACCTGCCTACTATATCCAGATCAAGCAGCAGAACCTCTCAGTCATCCTCTGTCTACCATCTAGGAGTCCCAGGTCCTCCGCCATGGCCAAGATCCAGTTCTTCATCCTCCTCCAGTTTCTCTTGCATCTCTTGCATATAATAAAGTGATGACATCACTGATGCTACAATTGTCCCAATTGTCCCAATTGCCCTGCTGACAAATTTGGTGGCCTCTTCAAAGGGCTTGAGAAGTGGACACACTTCCCTCATGAGCCTCCGATGATGTATATTGAAGTAACACATTGTCCCCGTTGTCTGCTGCAAGCAGTAATCGTTTTGTCGCTGCAAGTCCAGCAGGGTGTTTGTAGCCACATAAAAACAGTCCTAAAGTGTTGCAGAATATAAAGGTGTTCTATAAGTAAATAAAATAATAAAAATAATATATAATGCCCCCCCAGTGAACTACCACACATTAACCAACCCCCCATTGACCCATCATACATTAACCAGCCTCTCCATTGACCCATCGCACATTAACCAGCCCCTCCATTGACCCATCACACATTAACCACTCCCCCATCGACCCATCATACATTAACCAGCCTCTCCATTGACCCATCACAGATTAACCAGCCCCCCCATTGACCCATCACACATTAACCAACTCTCCCAGTGACCCATCACACATTACCTTCTCCCTACCTGCCTATGACATCATCACTGTGACCTCTCCACTCACCACTTATGATTGGCTGAGAGGTCTCTGTGGTGATGATTACAAAATCCTATCTAGATCACAATCAGACCACATGCAACCTTTTGGGAACAAGTCCCTTCATCAGGCGTAGGTCAAAGGTTGAAGGGTATAACCATATGATGTCTGTGGGAGTGGTGAGCACGGATCACACAGTCACAATCAAACACAATCCGTGCTCACCACCCCCACAGACATCATATGGTTATACCCTTAAACCTTTGATCTATGCCTGATGAAGGGACTTGATCTGGAAAGATTGCGATTATGGATAACTGAATTGTATACCACCTTGCTTTTCTTGATGTGACTTTTTGCCAATAATGCTCTGGAGTACGTCACAAAAATCTTTTTCCAAGTATACATTTTTTGGTGTTTGGTCAATTCCCTTGGTGAATGTAGTGAGTTGTGCCAGTCCAGTGCAGCTCTGTACCCCTGTACCTCTGCTTGCTGTTTGGAGTCAGACCATGTGATCCTCAGCTATTCTTCCAGTACTGGACACTGAGTCTGGACTAGTCACTGACACTGATGAGGACTGTAGTACCGGACCAGTCACTGACACTGATGAGGACTCTAGTACCGGACCAGTCACTGACACTGATGAGGACTGTAGTCCGCCGACTGACACGGCGGCGGTGGACCCCCCGCCGCTGGGGGGCGGGGGGCCCCCCGGGGGCGCCGCCGCCCCTTGGGGCCGGACCAGTCACAGACACTGATGAGGACTGTAGTACCGGACCAGTCACTGACACTGATGAGGACTGTAGTACCGGACCAGTCACTGACACTGATGAGGACTGTAGTACCGGACCAGTCACTGACACTGGTGAGGACTGTAGTACCAGACCAGTCACTGACACTGATGAGGACTGTAGTACCGCACCAGTCACTGACACTGATGAGGACTTGTAGTACCGGACCAGTCACCGACACTGATGAGGACTGTAGTACCGCACTAGTCACTGACACTGATGAGGACTGTAGTACCGGACCAGTCACTGACACTGATGAGGACTATAGTACCGGACCAGTCACTGACACTGATGAGGACTGTAGTACCGGACCAGTCACTGACACTGCTGAGGACCTGCTTGGGGTAGTAGTCAGGATTCCCTTTTGTTGTCAGTCTGCAGTGCTGATGGTATAGATAAGGTTTGGGTGTTTTATTCGTCTCCTCTCGTGGTGTTTGTTTTGCGCCCGGTTCACATGAATTGTCTCATTTAGTATCTACATTCCTGACGTCTGGTATAGGCCGGAGCTCTCTGGATTTGTGAGGGGGTCTCTGAGCACCCCAGTTGTGACCCCGGGAGCGGCCGGTGCTGCTGCGGCTACTGCAGAGGGTTTGCAGCTCCTTCCTGCTGATGCAGAATTATCTGTAGGGAGGCGGCAGACATCAATACTGCAGCGCGGTCTGGGGGATCGGCAGGTGCTCGGCTTCCTTGGCTGCAGATCCTTCAGCTCTGGGAACTCTGCAGTGATGAATATTTCATCATGTCCTGCATTATTGAGGAGGGAATCCCCCCCCAGTGCGGGCCTGACACATCACATAATGGACTGCAGAGTATCCTGGGCCATCTGCGCAGGGGCCGACAGGACAGCTCAGGGGCCCCTGCAGGGGCAGCTATGGGCCCCTGGTTAGGTACAGCTATGGACCCCTGGGCAGGAACAGCTATGGCCCCCTGGCTAGGGACAGCTATGGACCCCTGGGTAGGGACAGCTATGGGCTCCTGGGTAAGGACAGCTATGGGCTCCTGGGTAAGGACAGCTATGGGCTCCTGGGTAAGTACAGCTATGGGCTCCTGGGCAGGGACAGCTATGGGCTCCTGGGTAGGGACAGCTATGGGCTCCTGGGTAGGGACAGCTATGGGCTCCTGGGTAGGGACAGCTATGGGCCCCTGGGTAGGGACAGCTATGGGCCCTGGGGGGACCACTGGGCTCCTGGGTAAGTACAGCTATGGGCCCCTGGGCAGGGACAGCTATGGGCTCCTGGGTAGGGACAGCTATGGGCTCCTGGGTAGGGACAGCTATGGACCCCTGGGAGGGACAGCTATGGACCACTGGGCAGGGACAGCTATGGGCCCCTGGGCAGGGACAGCTATGGGCTCCTGGGTAGGGACAGCTATGGGCCCTGGGTAGGGACAGCTATGGGCTCCTGGGCGGGGACAGCTATGGGCTCCTGGGCAGGGACAGCTATGGGCTCCTGGGTAGGGACAGCTATGGGCTGACCCCTGGGTAGGGACAGCTATGGGCTCCTGGGCGGGGACAGCTATGGGCCCCTGGGTAGGTACAGCTATTGGCTCCTGGGCAGGGACAGCTATGGGCTCCTGGGCAGGGACAGCTATGGGCTCCTGGGTAGGGACAGCTATGGGCTCCTGGGCAGGGACAGCTATGGGCTCCTGGGCAGGGACAGCTATGGGCTCCTGGGTAGGGACAGCTATGGGTCCCTGGACAGGGACAGATGTGGCTTTGTTATCCCACATCTCAGCATAGAGCGCCTCCTTCTGGCTCTCTAATAATGAACAAGTGATTGTCAGCCATGAAGTCCATCAGAATGAGCATTTACAGAACTGACTGAAAGTTTGTGAACCCCTCAAAATTTTCTATATTTCTGCAAAAATGTGACCCAAAACCAGATAAAGAGAAACAAATCAAAGAAATGAGTCAGAAATATCAACCTGGAGTCTGTGAGCGGAAAAGTAAGTGACCCCTTTACTATCAGTATCTGCAGTGACCTCCTGTAAGGGAAGAACTACCAGCAGCGGGGGTCACAGATGGTAAACAGGCCTGTACCATGATACTACCAGCAGCGGGGGTCACAGATGGTAAACAGGCCTGTACCATGATACTACCAGCAGCGGGGGTCACAGATGGTAAACAGGCCTGTACCATGATACTACCAGCAGCGGGGGTCACAGATGGTAAACAGGTCTGTACCATGATGCTACCAGTAGCGGGGGTCACAGATGGTAAACAGGCCTGTACCATGATGCTACCAGCACCGGGGGTCACAGATGGTAAACAGGCCTGTACCATGATACTACCAGCACCGGGGGTCACAGATGGTAAACAGGCCTGTACCATGATACTACCAGCAGCGGGAGTCACAGATGGTAAACAAGCCTGTACCATGATACTACCAGCACCGGGGGTCACAGATGGTAAACAGGCCTGTACCATGATACTACCAGCACTGGGGGTCACAGATGGAAAACAGGCCTGTACCATGATACTACCAGCACCGGGGGTCACAGATGGTAAACAGGCCTGTACCATGATACTACCAGCAGCGGGGGTCACAGATGGTAAACAGGCCTGTACCATGATACTCCCAGCACCGGGGGTCACAGATGGTAAACAGGCCTGTACCATGATACTGCCAGCACAGGGGGTCACAGATGGTAAACAGGCCTGTACCATGATACTGCCAGCACTGGGGGTCACAGATGGTAAACAGGCTGTACCATGATACTACCAGCATCGGGGGTCACAGATGGTAAACAGGTCTGTACCATGATACTACCAGCAGCGGGGGTCACAGATGGTAAACAGGCCTGTACCATGATACTACCAGCAGCGGGGGTCACAGATGGTAAACAGGCCTGTACCATGATACTACCAGCAGCGGGGGTCACAGATGGTAAACAGGCCTGTACCATGATACTACCAGCAGCGGGGGTCACAGATGGTAAACAGGCCTGTACCATGATACTACCAGCAGCGGGGGTCACAGATGGTAAATAGGCCTGTACCATGATACTACCAGCAGCGGGGGTCACAGATGGTAAACAGGCCTGTACCATGATACTACCAGCAGCGGGGGTCACAGATGGTAAACAGGCCTGTACCATGATACTACCAGCACCGGGGGTCACAGATGAGATGAGGTTTTTATGCTGAATGTGGGGTTTTCCTTTCTCCAAATATTAAACTTCTCATTTAAACCAATAATCTCTATTTTGGTCATCATTGTGTTTCGTGTATTCCTTTGTGATGTCATCATTATATTTTTCTCTGTGAAATTCATTTTATTCTGATTTTTCTCTCTTTCATATAAAATTTGGTTCTGAGTGTTCTCCTATGTGATGTCATCACACTATACTGTTTTTTTCTCCCTGTCGTGTCATCATTGTATTCTGTGCATTCATTATGATGTAGCATTGAACTCTATATATTCTTTCTCTGATGTCATCATTATGTTCTGTACATTTCTATGTGATGTCATCATTGTATTCTGTGTATTCTCCCAGTGATGTCATCAGTGTGCTGTGTGTATTCTCACGGTGATGTCATCAGTGCACTGTGTGTATTCTCACGGTGATGTCATCAGTGCGCTGTGTGTATTCTCACAGTGATGTCATCAGTGCGCTGTGTGTATTCTCACGGTGATGTCATCAGTGCACTGTGTGTATTCTCATGGTGATGTCATCAGTGCGCTGTGTGTATTCTCACGGTGATATCATCAGTGCGCTGTGTGTATTCTCGTGGTGATGTCATCAGTGCACTGTGTGTATTCTCGCAGTGATGTTATCAGTATACTGTGTGTATTCTGGTGGTGATGTCATCACCGTACTGTGTGTATTCTCGCGGTGATGTCATCAGTGTACTATGTGTATTCTCAAGCTGATGTCATCAGTGTAGTGTGTATTCTCGCGGTGATGTCATTAGTATACTGTCTGTATTATCGCAGTGATGTCATCAGTGTACTGTGTGTATTCTCACGGTGATGTCATCAGTGTACTGTGTGTATTCTCACGGTGATGTCTCAGTGTACTGTGTGTATTATCGCAGTGATGTCATCAGTGTACTGTTTGTATTATCGCAGTGATGTCATCAGTGTACTGTGTGTATTCTCACAGTGATGTCATCACTATACTATTTGTATTTTCCCTGTATTCTGTATTTCTCCCTGGGATGATATTCTGTTTCTCACTATTGTCTACAGCTCTCATCTATCATCTATCTGTCTGCTTCTCAGATATTCCCAGGACTGCAGATTATCTTAATGCATGTGGTAGACGATTGGCACAAGTTCAGACTGCGGTACCTTGGTCACAGCAGAGACTAAGAATCTGATGGTCCACCCTCCATCTATACAATGCACATGCACTCTCTGCTGCTACCCCTGTCCAGGACAGATTATTACTAAGTACTAATGGGTTAATTGTACATAAATCCACAAAGTGCCTCCTCCCCCACACACACCTATTGACTTTTTCACATGTTCTGTGATGTAGTCACTTGCTCTCTGTGTTGTCGGGGTCTCCTGGAGGTCTTCTGGTAGCCCAGTCTGACCCTGACAAGTTTCTTGCTTACTCTGAGGTTCTGTGAGTGTTCACTGTGTGAACGTGTCCTGAATAACACTCTGTCAGTTAGAGAAGGATTTCCATCTACAATGCCAGGTAGAGGGCAATGATGCATAAACTTCTACAGGAGCCGAGACCGAGGCGGGGCCAGCAAAGTTCTCTGAGACATCAGCCTGAACTTCCAAAACTTTCCACTGAAGGGCATAGAAAACATCTGGGGCATGAGTGATCGTCAAGGACACAGAGATCTTCCCTGGACATACAACAGACATGAGGAATAAATACATCATGGACTTCAAGTGTCTGGACCATGTCAGGGTAACGTGTCCTTGTGGTTCATACCAACCAACCAGAGGTCAATGTAGAAAACCACTGATCTGACACGTGACTGGACATTAGAAAGGTGATCACATATGGCAACCATATCTGACTGCAGGTATCATTACCAGGACATCAAGTACAATGACCATAGTGAGCAGGTTGGCTGACACTTCTACACCAGTTGACTGCCCAGAATGATTGGAACTCTTTCATGATCTTAAAAATGAAAACCTCAGATCAAGGTGTCTCATTTTCTTATGGTTCACTTTGTATGTCTCAGTAATTTTTGTTGGACTGCCTTGGTCTTCTCCTGGTCAGGATGGGCTGCAATAAAATTTGGTCAAGGTTTGGTTCCCTAATCTCCTTCTGCTATTTTTTTATTTTCGTTCCTGGCTATAATAATCTGCCTCAGTTCTCTTGTTTGCATGCACTGCCTCAATCTTCTAACTACATTGAGCTGCTTCAGTCTTCTGGCTGTATCAAGTTTCCGCCATCTTGTCAAGGCCATATCAGATCTCCCCCAGCCTTCTCCTGGCTGTGTCTGGTTTCCTCCGGCCTTCTCATATCTGTGTTGGGTTTCCTCCAGTCTTCTCCTGGCTGTTGGGTTTCTTCCAGCTGTCTCCTGGCTGTACCGGCCTTCTCGTATCTGTGTTGGGTCTCCTCTGATCTTCTCCTGGCTGTGTTGGGTCTCCTCTGGCCTTCTCCTAGCTGTGTTGGGTCTCCTCTGGCCTTCTCCTAGCTGTGTTGGGTCTCCTCCGACTTCTCCTAGCTGTGTTGGGTCTCCTCCGACTTCTCCTAGCTGTGTTGGGTCTCCTCCGGCCTTCTAGCTGTGTTGGGTCTCCTCTGATCTTCTCCTGGCTGTTTTGGGTCTCCTCTGGCCTTCTCCTGGCTAGGTTAGGTCTCCTTTGGCCTTCTCCTGGCTGTGTTGGGTCTCCTCCGGCCTTCTCCTAGCTGAGTTGGGTCTTCTCTGGCCTTCTCCTGGCTAGGTTGGGTCTCCTCTGGCATTCCCCTGGCTGTGTTGGGTCTACTCCGGCCTTCTCCTAGCTGTGTTTGGTCTCCTCCGGCCTTCTCCTAGCTGTGTTGGGTCTGCTCCGACTTCTCCTAGCTGTGTTGGGTCTCCTCCAGCCTTCTCCTAGCTGTGTTGGGTCTCCTCTGACTTCTCCTAGCTGTGTTGGGTCTCCTCCGGCCTTCTAGCTGTGTTGGGTCTCCTCCGACTTCTCCTAGCTGAGTTGTGTCTTCTCTGGCCTTCTCCTGGCTAGGTTGGGTCTCCTCTGGCCTTCTCCTGGCTAGGTTGGGTCTCCTCTGACCTTCTCCTGGCTGTGTTGGGTCTCCTCCGGCCTTCTCCTAGCTGTGTTGGTTCTCCTCCGGCCTTCTCCTGGCTGTGTTGGGTCTCCTCCGACTTCTCCCTAGCTGTGTTGGGTCTCCTCTGACTTCTCCTAGCTGTGTTGGGTCTCTTCCGGCCTTCTCCTAGCTGTGTTGGGTCTCCTTCGACTTCTCCTAGCTGTGTTGGGTCTCCTCTGACTTCTCCTAGCTGTGTTGGGTCTCTTCCGGCCTTCTCCTAGCTGTGTTGGTTCTCCTCCGACTTCTCCTAGCTCTGTTGGGTCTCCTCCAGCCTTCTCCTAGCTGTGTTGGGTCTCCTCCAACTTCTCCTAGCTGTGATGGGTCTCCTCCGGCCTTCTAGCTTTGTTGGGTCTCCTCTGATCTTCTCCTGGCTCTTTTGGGTCTCCTCTGGCCTTCTCCTGGCTAGGTTAGGTCTCCTCTGGCCTTCTCCTGGCTGTGTTGGGTCTCCTCCGGCCTTCTCCTAGCTGAGTTGGGTCTTCTCTGGCCTTCTCCTGGCTAGGTTGGGTCTCCTCTGGCATTCCCCTGGCTGTGTTGGGTCTACTCCGGCCTTCTCCTAGCTGTGTTTGGTCTCCTCCGGCCTTCTCCTAGCTGTGTTGGGTCTGCTCCGACTTCTCCTAGCTGTGTTGGGTCTCCTCCAGCCTTCTCCTAGCTGTGTTGGGTCTCCTCTGACTTCTCCTAGCTGTGTTGGGTCTCCTCCGGCCTTCTAGCTGTGTTGGGTCTCCTCCAACTTCTCCTAGCTGAGTTGGGTCTTCTCTGGCCTTCTCCTGGCTAGGTTGGGTCTCCTCTGGCCTTCTCCTGGCTAGGTTGGGTCTCCTCTGGCCTTCTCCTGGCTGTGTTGGGTCTCCTCCGGCCTTCTCCTAGCTGTGTTGGTTCTCCTCCGGCCTTCTCCTGGCTGTGTTGGGTCTCCTCCGACTTCTCCTAGCTGTGTTGGGTCTCCTCTGACTTCTCCTAGCTGTGTTGGGTCTCTTCCGGCCTTCTCCTAGCTGTGTTGGGTCTCCTTCCACTTCTCCTAGCTGTGTTGGGTCTCCTCTGGCTTCTCCTAGCTGTGTTGGGTCTCTTCCGGCCTTCTCCTAGCTGTGTTGGCTCTCCTCCGACTTCTCCTAGCTGTGTTGGGTCTCCTCTGACTTCTCCTAGCTGTGTTGGGTCTCTTCCGGCCTTCTCCTAGCTGTGTTGGGTCTCCTCCGGCCTTCTAGCTGTGTTGGGTCTCCTCCGACTTCTTCTAGCTGAGTTGGGTCTTCTCTGGCCTTCTCCTGGCTAGGTTGGGTCTCCTCTGGCCTTCTCCTAGCTGTGTTGGGTCTCCTCCGGCCTTCTCCTAGTTGTGTTGGGTCTCCTCCGCCCTTCTCCTAGCTGTGTTGGGTCTCTTCTGGCCTTCTCCTAGCTGTGTTGGGTCTCTTCTGGCCTTCTCCTGGCTCTTTCTTGTCTTCTGCAGCCTTCTCCTGGCTAGGTTTGGCTACTTTGGGCTTGACTTTTTGAGTAAATGATCTATTTGTCTGGTCCTTTTGAGGTCCAGTAATAGATAATGATGAATAATAATTGTGTAGAGGACAATAGTGAGGAAATCTCCAGCACTCCTGGTTATCAGCTGTCAGATATCCAGTACTGTAGGAGATATATTGACCTGGAGATATCCTCATTGATAACTCCACCCCCAGACAGAAATATTGTATCACTGTAAACCTTGTCCGCAGATATGTAAATGATTACAGGTGTGGTCAGTAGACACTGGGTCTTACCACAAGAGGGCAGAAAATGGCTTCCCCAGATGACCTCTAAAAAGGCTCTCAGATGCTACTTTTGGGTAGTTTACCTCCTAGAAGATATTTTGTAGCTCTCATAGTCTTCATGCCGACCATGCAGACATAGGGGGCACCTTCAATACACATCATAGTCGGCCACCCCTAGTAGTGATACAAGGACACTGATAGCTCAGTGATATATACAGCACATTGTGACACTGCCACGTGTGTGTCTCTCATGGCAGGGTGGACAACTAGCACCAGCAGGATAATGCTCGCCCACACACATAAGGGTTTCTCAGCAATGTCTCCCCCAGATTACAATACTTTCTTGTGCTGCCTGGTTGAAATGAGATACGGCAGGACATGGAGGTATACAGGTTCTGTATGGTATCCTGCAGTACATTTACCACAGATGTTACAGCTGGGCCTGTAGCCTGGATACAAGATGAGATACGGCAGGACATGGAGGTATACAGGATCTGTATGGTATCCTGCAGTACATTTACCACAGATGTTACAGCTGGGCCTGTAGTCTGTATACAAGATGAGATACGGCAGGACATGGAGGTATACAGGTTCTGTATGGTATCCTGCAGTACATTTACCACAGATGTTACAGCTGGGCCTGTAGCCTGGATACAAGATGAGATACGGCAGGACATGGAGGTATACAGTTTCTGTATGGTATCCTGCAGTACATTTACCACAGATGTTACAGCTGGGCCTGTAGTCTGGATACAAGATGAGATACGGCAGGACATGGAGGTATACAGGTTCTGTATGGTATCCTGCAGTACATTTACCACAGATGTTACAGCAGGCCTGTAGTCTGGATACAAGATGAGATACGGCAGGACATGGAGGTATACAGGCTCTGTATGGTATCCTGCAGTATATTTACCACAGATGTTACAGCTGGACCTGTAGCCTGGATACAAGATGAGATACGGCAGGACATGGAGGTATACAGGTTCTGTATGGTATCCTGCAGTACATTTACCACAGATGTTACAGCTGGGCCTGTAGCCTGGATACAAGATGAGATATGGCAGGACATGGAGGTATACAGGATCTGTATGGTATCCTGCAGTACATTTACCACAGATGTTACAGCTGGGCCTGTAGCCTGGATACAAGATGAGATACGGCAGGACATGGAGGTATACAGGTTCTGTATGGTATCCTGCAGTACATTTACCACAGATGTTACAGCTGGGCCTGTAGTCTGGATACAAGATGAGATACGGCAGGACATGGAGGTATACAGGTTCTGTATGGTATCCTGCAGTACATTTACCACAGATGTTACAGCTGGGCCTGTAGTCTGGATACAAGATGAGATACGGCAGGACATGGAGGTATACAGGTTCTGTATGGTATCCTGCAGTACATTTACCACAGATGTTACAGCCGGGCCTGTAGTCTGGATACAAGATGAGATACGGCAGGACATGGAGGTATACAGGATCTGTATGGTATCCTGCAGTACATTTACCACAGATGTTACAGTCAGACCTGGATACAAGATGAGATACGGCAAGACATGGAGGTATACAGGCTCTGTATGGTATCCTGCAGTATATTTACCACAGATGTTACAGCTGGACCTGTAGCCTGGATACAAGATGAGATACGGCAGGACATGGAGGTATACAGGTTCTGTATGGTATCCTGCAGTACATTTACCACAGATGTTACAGCTGGGCCTGTAGCCTGGATACAAGATGAGATATGGCAGGACATGGAGGTATACAGGATCTGTATGGTATCCTGCAGTACATTTACCACAGATGTTACAGCTGGGCCTGTAGCCTGGATACAAGATGAGATACGGCAGGACATGGAGGTATACAGGTTCTGTATGGTATCCTGCAGTACATTTACCACAGATGTTACAGCTGGGCCTGTAGTCTGGATACAAGATGAGATACGGCAGGACATGGAGGTATACAGGTTCTGTATGGTATCCTGCAGTACATTTACCACAGATGTTACAGCTGGGCCTGTAGTCTGGATACAAGATGAGATACGGCAGGACATGGAGGTATACAGGTTCTGTATGGTATCCTGCAGTACATTTACCACAGATGTTACAGCCGGGCCTGTAGTCTGGATACAAGATGAGATACGGCAGGACATGGAGGTATACAGGATCTGTATGGTATCCTGCAGTACATTTACCACAGATGTTACAGTCAGACCTGGATACAAGATGAGATACGGCAAGACATGGAGGTATACAGGTTCTGTATGGTATCCTGCAGTACATTTACCACAGATGTTACAGCTGGGCCTGTAGCCTGGATACAAGATGAGATACGGCAGGACATGGAGGTATACAGGCTCTGTATGGTATCCTGCAGTACATTTACCACAGATGTTACAGCTGGGCCTGTAGTCTGGATACAAGATGAGATACGGCAGGACATGGAGGTATACAGGCTCTGTATGGTATCCTGCAGTATATTTACCACAGATGTTACAGCTGGACCTGTAGCCTGGATACAAGATGAGATACGGCAGGACATGGAGGTATACAGGTTCTGTATGGTATCCTGCAGTACATTTACCACAGATGTTACAGCTGGGCCTGTAGCCTGGATACAAGATGAGATATGGCAGGACATGGAGGTATACAGGTTCTGTATGGTATCCTGCAGTACATTTACCACAGATGTTACAGCTGGGCCTGTAGCCTGGATACAAGATGAGATACGGCAGGACATGGAGGTATACAGGCTCTGTATGGTATCCTGCAGTACATTTACCACAGATGGGGGCACTATTACTGTACTATTACTTGTGGGGGCACTATTACTGTAATATTACCTGTGGGGGGCACTATTACTGTACTATTACTTGTGGGGGCATTATTACTGTAATATTACCTGTGGGGACACTATTACTGTACTATTACTTGTGGGGGCACTATTACTGTACTATTACCTGTGGGGACACTATTACTGTACTATTACTTGTGGGGGCACTATTACTGTAATATTACCTGTGGGGGGCACTATTACTGTACTATTACCTGTGGGGGAACTATTACTGTAATATTACCTGTGGAGGCACTATTACTGTACTATTACCTGTGGGGGCACTATTACTGTAATATTACCTGTGGAGGCACTATTACTGTACTATTACCTGTGAGGGCACTATTACTGTACTATTACTTGTGGGGGCACTATTACTGTACTATTACTTGTGTGGACACTATTACTGTACTATTACTTGTGGGGGCACTATTACTGTATTATTACCTGTGGGGGCACTATTACTGTACTATTACTTGTGGGGGCACTATTACTGTACTATTACCTGTGGGGGCACTATTACTGTAATATTACTTGTGGGGGCACTATTACTGTACTATTACTTGTGGGGGCACTATTACTGTACTATTACTTGGGAGGGCACTATTACTGTACTATTACTTGTGGAGGGCACTATTACTGTACTATTACCTGTGGGGGCACTATTACTGTACTATTACTTGTGGGGGCACTATTACTGTACTATTACTTGTGAGGGCACTATTACTGTACTATTACTTGTGAGGGCACTATTACTGTACTATTACTTGTGGAGGGCACTATTACTGTACTATTACTTGTGGGGGCACTATTACTGTACTATTACTTGTGGGGGGCACTATTACTGTACTATTATTGTGGGGGCACTATTACAGTACTATTACTTGTGGGGGGCACTATTACTGTACTATTACTTGTGGGGGCACTATTACTGTACTATTATTTGTGGGGGTGCACTATTACAGTACTATTACTTGTGGGGGGCACTATTACTGTAATATTATTTGTGGGGGGCACTATTACTGTACTATTACCTGTGGGGGGCACTATTACAGTACTATTACTTGTGGGGGGCACTATTACTGTACTATTACTTGTGGGGGGCACTATTACTGTAATATTACTTGTGGGGGCGCTATTACTGTAATATTACTGGTGGGGGCACTATTACTGTACTGTTACTTGTGGAGGGCACTATTACTGTAATATTAGTTGTGGGGGCACTATTACTGTACTATTACCTGTGGGGGGCACTATTACTGTACTATTACCTGTGGGGACACTATTACTGTACTATTACTTGTGGGGGCACTATTACTGTACTATTACTTGGGGAAGCACTATTACTGTACTATTATTTGTGGGGGGCACTATTACTGTACTATTACTTGTGGGGGCAGTATTAGTGTAATATTACCCGTGGAGGGTACTATTACTCTAATATTACTTGTGGGGGCACTATTGCTGTACTATTACTTGTAGGGGCACTATTACTGAACTATTACTTGTGGGGGGCACTATTACTGTACTATTACTTGTGGGGGCTCTTTTACTGTACTATTACTTGTGGGGGCATTATTACTGTAATATTACTTGTGGGGGCACTATTACTGTACTATTACCTGTGGGGGCACTATTACTGTACTATTACTTGTGGGGGGCACTATTACTGTACTGTTACTTGTGGGGGCACTATTACTGTACTATTACTTGTGGGGGGCACTATTACTGTACTATTACCTGTGGGGGGCACTATTACAGTACTATTACTTGTGGGGGCACTATTACTGTACTATTACCTGTGGGGGGCACTATTACTGTACTATTACCTGTGGGGGGCACTATTACTATACTATTACTTGTGGGGGCACTATTACTGTACTATTACTTGTGGGGGCACTATTACTGTACTATTACTTGTGGGGGCACTATTACTGTACTATTACTTGTGGGGGCACTATTACTGTACTGTTACTTGTGGGGGCACTATAACAGTAATAATTGTGGGGGCACTATTACTGTACTATTACTTGTGGGGCACTTACAGTAATATTTGTGGGGGCACTATTACAGTTCTATTACTTGTGGGGGCACTATTACTGTACTATTACTTGTGGGGGCACTATTACTGTACTATTACTTGTGGGGGCACTATTACTGTACTGTTACTTGTGGGGGCACTATAACAGTAATAATTGTGGGGGGCACTATTACTGTACTATTACTTGTGGGGCACTTACAGTAATATTAATTGTGGAGGGCACTATTACAGTTCTATTACTTGTGGGGGCACTATTACTGTACTATTACTTGTGGGGGCACTATTACTGTACTATTACTTGTGGGGGCACTATTACTGTACTGTTACTTGTGGGGGCACTATAACAGTAATAATTGTGGGGGGCACTATTACAGTTCTATTACTTATGGGGGCACTATTACTGTACTATTACTTGTGGGGGCACTATTACTGTACTATTACGTGTGGGGGCACTATTACTGTATTATTACCTGTGGTGGCACTATTACAGTACTATTACCTGTGGGGGGCACTATTACTGTACTATTACTTGTGGGGGCCTTTTTACTGTACTATTACTTGTGGGGGCACTATTACTGTACTATTGAGAGGGCACTATTACTGTAATATTACTTGTGGGGGCACTATTACTGTACTATTACTTGTGGGGGGCACTATTACAGTACTATTACTTGTGGGGGGCAATATTACTGTACTATTACTTGTGGGGGGCACTATTACTGTACTATTACTTGTGAGGGCACTATTACTGTAATATTACTTGTGGGGGCACTATTACTGTATTATTACCTGTGGGAGCACTATTACTGTATTATTACCTGTGGGGGCACTATTACTGTAATTTTACCTGTGGGGGCACTATTACTGTACAATTACTTGTGGGGGCACTATTACTGTACTATTACTTGTGGGGGCACTATTACTGTACTATTACTTGTGGGGGGCACTATTACAGTAATATTACTTGTGGGGGGGCACAATTACTGTACTATTACCTGTGGGGGCACTATTACTGTACTATTACTTGTGGGGGCACTATTACTGTACTATTACTTGTGGGGGCACTATTACTGTAGTATTACTTGTGGGGGCACTATTACTGTACTATTACTTGTGGGGGCACTATTACTGTACTATTACTTGTGGGGGCACTATTACTGTAGTATTACTTGTGGGGGCACTATTACTGTACTATTACTTGTGGGGGCACTATTACTGTACTATTACCTGTGGAGGCACTATTACTGTACTATTACTTGTGGGGGCACTATTCCTGTGCGTTTCTTCCCACAGCACTTTAGACAGAATGTTCTCAGAGGTTTCCTCTGCAGACTTTCTGTTTCAGTTATACCTATGGGGATACTGCCGGCGTTTCCGTGAGTATAATTGATATACTGCGATTTCCAAAACTGTGCCGGTTTTATATACATTCCATCTATATAGTCTCAGTATACCCTCAGTATATATTCTCAGTATATACAGCACGTCTCTCCCCTATATTAATATATCACTTCTACTTCTCTTGGTCTCTAGATCTTTTGCGACAACCACAAGTGACGTTACTCTGTTGTCACCTCATGGTGTATAATTCAGAGCCCTCTCCTTCTCGCATACTATGCTGTCTGTGTAGGTGTCAGTGTTCACTGTACTTCTGGCATTTTATTCATGAACCCGGATAAATAAATGCCTATAGGGGATTGTATGAGGATATATTGTCTATACGTGCTCTGAGCAGTCTCGTTGCTGTGTCTGCTGCGGTGTGATCAGGGGATACCTATAATTATTACATGTCTGTATCTGGGGACGACCTTGATGAAGGACACATGGCTGATCAAGGGTGATCGGCACCTGAGATAGTGAGCCCAGGGGGCGGAGCCTGAGGTGGGATATACTAGTTATGACATCATTAAGAAGTGATGATCTCCACATGAGCGGGAGCCTCCAGCAGGGGGTGCTGCGGACACGTGAGGCGGGGCACAGGTATCGCACAGGTTCCTCCTGAGTTACAGGATAACTTGTGTTCATGGTCACAGCATAATAAGGAAACATTCCGGGAATTCACTCAGCCGGAGTCAAAGATTCACTTCTTCACCTGCCCTTCACCCCGCGCAGCCTCGGGGCCCACAATCCACCCCTGTCCTTCAGCCTTCAAGGACACCTCCATGTGTCAGGATCTCTCCACTCGGCTGTCTCGCCCCTCCGGGCTCTCACCGTTTGCCCCGTGTAGTCAGGACCACAATGGTGCGATGTGTACAATGAGGCTTATTGTGCTGTGTCCTATATATCACATCTAGAGCGCTATATGGGGTGTCATGAGGGAGGGATCTATATATGGCGCACAGTCTGATATCTTTACACCATTGGTCTCTGCGTCATGTGATGTGTACATGATGTCACCAACCACCCGTGACATGGAGATCATCAATTATACAGCGTGATATGTACATGATGTCACAAACCAGCCGTGACACAGAGGTCATCAGTTATACAGTGTGACATGTATGTTGTCAGTACAATTCAGTTACTCAGTGGTTAGCAGTAAGGTGGCTCAGTGGTTAGCAATGGCTCAGTGGTTACCAGTACAGTGGATCCGTGGTTAGTAATATGGGTGCTCATTGGTTAATAGTACATGGACTCGGTGGTTAGCAGTATGTTGGGTCAGTGGTTAGCAGTACGGTGGCTCAGTGGTTAGCATTGATGTCTTGCACCACTGGGGTCCTGGATTTGAATCTTACCAAAGACCACATTCATGAGTTAGTATGTTCTCCCCCCACCACACTTAAAGACATACAGAGTGACCTAGGCAACAATGTGACCAGACACACAGACTTGGAGGTTCGGCTCTGTGCAGCTTCTTTAGGACCAATTAAGCACAGTAACACCTGATATGGGAAAAAAAAAAAACAATAAACCCTCCCAGGGAAACCCTGTGCCTGGGGAACGGGTCCTACAGAGTTCCCTGGACTCCTTTTTGGACCAGCCTTCTACCTTGGCTGCCGGCACCACGAAGTGGCGACCATCTTTGAAGGAATAGGTGCCGGTCCTGCCGTCCTCCCGGGCCATGAGGTGCAGCTCTCTTTCTGGTGGTCCCATTCTACCCGTCCCCTTGTTTGATATGTTTATTTTTTTACCTTCTGCTCTCTTTGAGTTTCTTTAGTTTGCTGTATCTTCCTTTCTCTCTCCCTTCCCCCTTCCTCCTCCCGTCCTAGGTTTAGAGATTCAGAGTGGCAGATCACTCTCCTGCTGGTGTCCCCCCGACCTGCCTCTCATCGTGGACCCTATCAGCATGCTGAGGATTGGGTGAGATCTACTCTTACATTTGCACTTCCTTTTCTAAACCATCCTAATTACTAGACATGTGACCTTGAATGTGAAGGGCCTGGGCTCCAACACTAAAAGACACCTCCTGTTGCACAAACTGTGGCCCCTCCGAGCAGATGTGGCTTTCCTCCAGTAAACCCACTTTGACCAATCTGGCACTTTTCAATTTGCCCGCCATTACTATCTCACTGGTTACTTTGCTCCTCATGATTGTAGGAGAGTTGGCGTAGCCATCCTATTTTCCCGCTCCTGTCCCATTGCAGTCACTGCTTCCTACCCAAACCCTCAGGGCATGTTTATTATATTAGAAGACCTCCTCCTCGGCAGGCCAGTGGTTCTCTGCAATGTCTATCTCCCAAGTACCTTCCAGGTGTCCATCCTATGCGAGTCCTGAGCCAGGTGCGGTCATACTCTAATGCAGCCTTGCTATGAGGTGTGGATTTCCATATAGTTTTCTCGTAATAGTTGGATCAGCTAATCCTTGATGATAGACCTCCACAGGGTTCTCAGCCTCGGCTTGCTAAAGAGTTCCGCCGCCTGATCAGATCTCATGCGTTATAGGATTTGTGGCGAGTGGATAACCCTACGGGTTGTTCTTTCACGTTTTTCTCTCACCCTTATAACCTCCACACCAGAATTGATTATTCTTTTGGCAATAATCCTGGGCCTCATTTCCTGGTAGGACCATGCCCCGGTGACAGTGTCCCTCTCTGGCATCTCCGTCCTGCCCAGACGTTGCCACTGGCAGCTTACTGAGTCTCTGCTAAAAACACCTTCTTCCCAAAATGAACTGCGTACCCATCTAACCAGCTACTTTAGAGAAAAGAGGGATCTGTCTCCTCAGATGTGGTTTTGTGGGAGGCGCAAAAGTCCATTATTCAAGGGCATTGTATTGCTTTGGTAAAGTATTTAAAAAGGATACTGTAGCTAGGGAATGGGCTCTGGGAACTAAAATTCAGTCCCTTACGGTTCGCTTAATGGCCCGTCCCTCCCTCGCCACTCTTCGTCTGGTGGCAGCCCAGGGTGATTTGAGAGATTTAACAAATCACGCAATGCAACGCCTCCTACTATATCCTCGCCAGCATTACTACGAGTGAGGCAACAAAGCTCATACCCTCTTGGCTAAACTCCTACAAGACTCCCTGGCTGCATCTGCCCCGCATGTAGTCAAGGATGCCAGGGGCTGTCCCCAGCAGCATCCCAATGCAATGTATAGCCTTCCCTCTCTTCAAGTCCCTACTCAACATCTTTGTGACTATCTGGCAGCCTGAAGTCCTGGGCACTGGAAGTCCTGGACACTGGAAGTCCTGGGCAGTGGCAGTCCTGGACACTGGAAGTCCTGAGCATTGGCAGTCCTGGGCAGTAGTAGTCCTGGGCAGTGGTAGTCCTGGGCAGTGGTAGTCCTGGGCACTGGCAGTCCTGGACAATGGAAGTCCTGGGCACTGGCAGTCCTGGACACTGGAAGTCATGGACACTGCAAGTCCTGGACACTGGAAGTCCTGGGCAGTGGCAGTCCTGGACACTGGAAGTCCTGCGCATTGGCAGTCCTGGACACTGGAAGTCCTGCGCATTGGCAGTCCTGGGCACTGGAAGTCCTGGGCAGTGGTAGTCCTGGGCACTGGCAGTCCTGGATAATTGAAGTCCTGGGCACTGGCAGTCCTGGACACTGGAAGTCCTGGCACTGCAAGTCCTGGACACTGGAAGTCCTGGGCAGTGGTAGTCCTGGGCACTGGCAGTCCTGGGCACTGGCAGTCCTGGATAATGGAAGTCCTGGGCACTGGCAGTCCTGGATAATGGAAGTCCTGGGCACTGGTAGTCCTGGATAATGGAAGTCCTGGATAATGGAAGTCCTGGGCACTGGCAGTCCTCTACTCCCCCATCTTCCACTGAGCTCTTAGGGTTAAGGATGTACGTAACCGAAATACCTGACGGCCTCCCTGAATAATACTGTCCCTGCCTATGATGCAATCTGGTCCCCGTGGGATACTCGCTGCACATTACAGAATCTCTGGCCCTCCTCCTATCTCCTCATCTCTCCCTCTACCTGTTTTACTGGCTAATGTATATATGATCTGTGACTGAGCGGCCGAGTATTCAGATTCCATCTTTGTCCTGCTCCGCCTGGTTCACATTTCACTATTGTGTAAAAACATTTTGTTTCAATAAAAACTACAGTAAAAGAAAAAAAATAAATAAAATATATATATATATATATATATATATATATATATATATATTGATATGGAGTGTAGATTGTGAACCCTGTACGTGACAGTGACAGCGCTGCAGAATATGATGGTTCTATACAAGCAAGAGAAATACATTGTCACCAGTAGTATCACATCACACATCACCAGTAGTAGTGCCACACATTGTCAACTGTAGTATTACACACCACCAGTAATAATACCACACGTTGTCACCGGTAGTATCACACATCAACAGTAATAATGCTGCACATTGTCACCAGTAGTATCAAACATCACCAGTAGTATCA